>JARQOD010011217.1:0-24305 GCA_033576555.1 Oophaga sylvatica
ACCTGGGTTTGATGCGGGGCATAACTTTCTGTATATTCTTAGTGTGAGATCAGTGGCCCAAAGTCATTTAACCCGTTAAAAACATCTGTTACTTATTCAAATCTGTGAAAATTGGCTGTTTGCCCACTTTGATGCCAATTCTGATGCCCAGAACCCATTTGGGCCAGGCAGGAGGGACCTGGGTTTGATGCGGGGCGTCACTGTCTGTATATTCTTAGTGTGAGATCAGTGGCCCAAAGTCATTTAACCCCTGAAAAACATTTGTTACTTATTCAAATCTGTGCAAATTGGCTGTTTGTCCACTTTGATGCCAATTCTGATGCCCAGAACCCATTTGGGCCAGGCAGGAGGGACCTGGGTTTGATGCGGGCCATCACTATCTGTGTAGTCTTAGTGTGAGATCAGTGGCCCAAAGTCATGTAACCCCTGAAAAACATCTGTTACTTATTCAAATCTGTGAAAATTGGCTGTTTGCCCACTTTGATGCCAATTCTGATGCCCAGAATCCATTTGGGCCAGGCAGGAGGGACCTGGGTTTGATGCGGGGCATAACTTTCTGTATATTCTTAGTGTGAGATCAGTGGCCCAAAGTCATTTAACCCGTTAAAAACATCTGTTACTTATTCAAATCTGTGAAAATTGGCTGTTTGCCCACTTTGATGCCAATTCTGATGCCCAGAACCCATTTGGGCCAGGCAGGAGGGACCTGGGTTTGATGCGGGGCGTCACTGTCTGTATATTCTTAGTGTGAGATCAGTGGCCCAAAGTCATTTAACCCCTGAAAAACATGTTACTTATTCAAATCTGTGAAAATTGGCTGTTTGCCCACTTTGATGCCAATTCTGATGCCCAGAACCCATTTGGGCTAGGCAGGAGGGACCTGGGTTTGATGCGGGGCATCACTATCTGTGTACTCATAGTGTGAGATCAGTGACCCAACGTCATTTAACCCCTTAAAAACATCTTTCAGCAGCAGATGAAGGAAGGGAGACACACTAGTCATTACTAGTGGGTAGGCGGAGCCCACATAGGATAGAAACACCTCAGATTAAAAAAGTGTTGACCGGCCCCTCCAGCTTATAGGGCTCCTCCTACTCCAGCTCTCCAGTCTAAAATTTGAGGTCACAGAGGATAGTCGCTGCTGGAAGCAGCTCCTCAGAAATTTTTTTTATTTTAGTCGGACAGAGACTTGGACCGCCAGTGGTCTAGAGGTCTCAGGGGTCCCCAGCGCTGCTGGACCCCCACCTCTCCCTTGGTGGATCTGTATTACCCTGTAAGGTGGTCCCTGCAGAACCCTGCTGGCCCTGGGGATGAGGATTGCTTCCCTGGCGGGGACGCAAACCGCGCTTCTGGGGTCACTGCGTTCCCCGCCCTGGGGGGAAGCTACGGGCACAGCGCCACAAATCTCTGAGGGGTCCCTGTGGCGCTCAGCGGGGTGAGTACTCCACATTTTAATGTGTTTGAGTGCTTCAGCGACTGCTGCGGCAGCCGCTGTTACATGTGACGTTGGTGACTAGTGTCTTTTGTCCGCAGGTGGATGCCTGCAGGACATGGAGAGCGGAGGAGTCGTGCGCCCTTTTTTTGAATTTTTGCGGCGCTCTGAGCGCGCGCTTTACTACTGTCTTCTTCCGGCTTCTCTCTCAGAAGCACAGCGCGGCGCCCATTACTGGAAGCGGAAGGCTTCCTTCCTCACTCTCCTCTCCTCCCGACAATCGAAGACGCTACACCGCGGCCAGCTGGGTGAGTCGCTTCTGCCTGTCAGGGCAGAAGCTTAACCCCCTCACCCCCACAGCACAGGACACTGAACGCTACCGCTAACGATCATTATAACGACGCATATTAATGCGATAGTTTTTTGTAATCGTTTTAATGTCGCTAGTAGCTGACACAGTGGGCGATCTCATTGACGACGCATAAGTGGTTAGCGATCCCCTTAGCGACTTTGGCGGTCATTGCGATGTACAAATCAGCGCAATATTTTAGCGTTCTTGTTTAGTGTACAAAGGCAAAAGAAGCATACCTTTGAGAGCACTGTCCTGCAGCTGTTACCTCATAAGAGGCACCTGGGGCTCGCACACCCTTTTATTAAACAAGGGTTGTGGGGAGTCTGCGACATTAACCCCTTCTTTGGCGGTTAACCCTTTATTGGGGACAGCTGGGGTAGCTCTCTCTTTAAGAGCTTTAAACCCTTCAGCGTTCGTTTCTTCTTTAAGAAACCACACTGTCCTAGTTACTGACAGGTTTAACCTGCCATATACTGTGTGAGGACATGTCAGATCAGGGTCCAGGAGGTGCGGACCGTCTCCCAGATCCGCTACAGGATCAGTCTCGCGTATCTGACACGCAGACCTCGATGGCGCCAGGCGCAGCGGTCAGTGGTTTCAGTGATGTCAAAATGGAGGCCCTCGCCGTTCTATTGATGGCCTGTCTGACCTTCTAGGTTATTGGGTGTCAGCTAGATCCTCTCAGAGGAAGCGACACAGGCCGGTGCCTTCATTCCCGCGCAGCGACTCGGAGATCTCGGGCATGGAGGTTTTCCCTTTCAAGCTCAGATGGGGAGGTGTCCGATTCAGATAAGGAGGATCGGCAGGGACTCTCTGCTTCTCTTTTGGGCGTACAGAGGCTTTTTTTGGAGCCATGAGGGAGGCGTTACAGTTACCGGAGGAGGTAACTAGACGTCCTAGTAATTCGGCCCGGATGTTTTCAGGAGTCGCATAGGTCGCGATCAGCATTACCACCCTGAACACGCCCGATCTCATCTGATCACGGAAGCTAAGCAGGGATGGGCCTGGTTAGTACTTGGATGGGAGACCGCCTGGGAATTCCAGGTGCTGTAGGCTTAAAGGAACGCCTGTTCCAGATAAGTGTTTTCAGCTGTATCCGTGTACGACGGAATTGATTGATAATTGGATTCCTTCTCCTGAAGTGGATGTCCCTTTATCCCAGCTTAGCAAGTCCTCATTACTTCCTGTTAAAAGGGAAGGCGAGTTTGCAGAATCCGCTGGACAGAAAAACGGAGATGGCGGCGAAATCCATCTACAAGGCCGTGGGTCATGGATTCAGAGCATGTGTGCTTGTAAAGCTTCTCTAAGCTGGTTAGACCGTCTACGGACGGCGTGGCAAGATAGATCCCCTCTATCCGAGGTAGATGGGCTTTTTAAGTTGGAGGATGCAGCCCGATATGACAGTGATGCAGGTTTGGATACTGCGTCACTGCTGTCCAGGGCGCAATCCTAGGCAATCACAGTCAGGAGAGCACTGTGGCTTAGACAGTGGACCGGAGACGCGGTTTCCAAGCAAGGTTTGCTATCCTTAGCTTACAAGGGTGGTCAGCTATTTGGATCTGACCTCACGGAGCTGATTGCCAAGGCAAAGGCAAAAGAAACGGCTTTACCACAGCGAAGAGCTGTGACTTCTGCGTCTGGCAGGCATAGTGCCGGTAGTAGTCGGCGGTCCTTTCGGTCCAGGGGACGGTTCGGTCAGCCCTCTTGGGGATCGGGTCGTCCCTCTTTTTTCGGGAAAAAAGAACACTCAGAAATCCCGCACTCCCTGGAAACAGAGCTTCCGCCAAGACAAGTGGGAAGCTGACAAAAAGCCCGCTAAGGCGGACTGACGCCAGGGTCTCACTCGAGGGCTCTCGAGTGGGAGGTCACCTGCTCCAATTCAAACCGACTTGGGCTTCCCGCGTGTCGGACGCCTGGGTGACGCGGGTTGTGTCGGCAGGCTACTTCGTAGAGTTTCTTTCTCGACTCCCAGACAGTTTTTGCCACTCTCGCATTCCGTCAGAGCCCGAGCTATTTGCTGCTCTACTGCGGGAGGTCGATTCCCTTCTGCAGAAGGGTGTGGTAGTACCGGTTCCGCGGAGGGCCGGGGAAGAGGGTTTTATTCCAACCTCTTTGTGGTCCCCAAAAAGGAGGACAAATTTCGCCCCATTCTGGATCTCAATAGATTGAATTGGCATGTCCGTACCCGGAAATTCCGCATGGAGTCACTTCGCTCCGTTGTGGCGGCCCTGTCGCATAACGAATCGACATTCGGGACGCTTTTTTGCATGTTCCTGTCGGAAGGGCCCACCAACGCTTCCTTCGTTTTGCCATAGGCCAGGACCATTACCAGTTTGTGGCCCTGCCATTCGGGTTGGCCTCAGCACCCAGAGTTTTTTACGAAAATTCTGGCACCTCTCATGGCGATTCTGCGAAGACAGGGGGTTACGATTCTTCCCTATCTGGACGACCTTTTGATTGTGGCGTCCTCAAAGGAGGATGCGGTGACGGCTCGCAAACTATCCCTTCAGCTCCTGGAGGACTTCGGGTGGCTGGTCAATTGGGAGAAATCGTCTCTGGAACCGTCACACTCAATCCTGTTTTTGGGAATGCATTCGACACGGTACGAGCAGTGGTGTCTCTGCCTCCAGACAAGCAAGCGAGTCTTCTTTGACATGTAATGAAGTCTTCGACAGCAATGTCCCTTCGAAGGTGTATGCGCCTTCTGGGTTTGATGGTGGCGTCAATGGAGGCAATTCCGTTTGCCCAATTTCATTCCAGGGCTCTCCAAATGCTCATTTTGAACTGTTTGGATCGATCGCAGTTTTCACTGGATTGCAGTGTCATCATCTCCCTCAGGGTGCGAGAGTCTCTAGGATGGTGGTTACGTCCGGAAGTGTTATCCCTGGGGAAGTCCTTCCTCCCTCCGAGGTGGTCGATCGTAACCACCGATGCCAGCCTGACGGGCTGGGGGGGTGTCTGGAACGATCTCTGGATTCAGGGAGTATGGTCGTTGGAAGAGTCTGTCCTGCCGATCAACATCCTGGAATTGAGGGCAATTTTCCTTTGCCTCCAACACTGGACGGTCCCTTTAAGCGGTCTACCAGTCCGAGTGCAGACAGACAACGCGACGGCGGTCGCGTATATCAATCATCAAGGTGGGACGAGGAGCTTCAGGCTCATGATGGAAGTGTCTCGAATTCTGGTATGGGCCGAGGCCAGAGTGCCAGCCATCTCTGCGATTCACATTCCAGGAGTTCAGAATATCACAGCGGACTTCCTCAGTCGCGAAAAGATGGATTCCGGAGAATGGAGTCTTCATCCGAAAATTTTTGCACTGCTGTGCTCCCTTTGGGGAACTCCCCAAGTGGATTTGACGGCATCCAGATTCAATGCCAAGTTACAGACGTTCATGTCCAGGTACAAGGACCCGAAGGCTGTGGCGGTGGATGCTCTGGTGGCTCCTTGGGACCAATTCGAGCTAACCTATGCGTTCCCGCCGATATCCTTACTTCCTCTGGTGTTGCGTCGGATCAGACTGGAGAGAGTCCCGGCTATATTGATAGCCCCAGATTGGCCAAGGAGGACGTGGTTCTCGACACTGGTGTCGCTTTTGGCAGCGCCTCCACTTCCACTCCCTCTTCGCCCGGACCTGTTAACCCAAGGGCTCGTTCGTCACCCGGACCTGAAGTCTCTGCGTTTGACGGCGTGGCTCTTGAGACCGAAATCTTGACCCGTCAAGGTTTTTTCAGCCGAAGTCATTGCCACTCTGCGAGCTGCCAGAGGTCCGGCTACTACTAGGATTTTTTCCATTCCCAATTTGTTGGCCTTTTTGCAGTACGGGCTGGACAAGGGTTTGGCAGTTAGCACTCTGAAAGGACAGGTTTCTGCTCTGTCCTTGCTGTTTCTGAAGGCTATCGCCTCGCGTAGGGACGTACGTTCCTTTTTTCGCGGGGTAATCCGTCAATTTCCGCCGCGGAAGGCGCTTGTGTCTCCTTGGCGGCTCAATCTTGTCTTGGAGGCTCTTCAACATGGGCCTTTTGAGCCTATGGACTCTGTTAATCTTTCCTTTCTCTCTTGGAAGGTTGCCTTCCTAGTGGCGGTCACTTCTTTGAGAAGGGTTTCTGAGTTGGCGGCTCTTTCTTGCTCGCCTCCTTTTCTGGAGTTTCACCCAGATCGCGTAGTGCTTCGCACACAGGGCGACTTTCTACCTAAAGTGGTGTCACAGTTTCATGTTAACCAGGATATTGTGTTGCCCTCGCTTTGTCCGGAGCCAAGGAATGCGAAGGAACGGGCCTTGCACACATTGGATTTGGTGCGGGCTTTGAAGTTCTATTTGTCTATTACTCAAAGTTTTCGGAAGTCGGATTCTCTGTTTGTGATTCCAGCAGGTCGTCGACGTGGGCAACGAGCTTCCAAGGATTCTATAGCTCGTTGGATTCGGTCGGCCATTTTAGAGGCTTACCGACTTAAGGGCGAACCTTGCCCGATTAAGATTCGAGCTCACTCCACAAAGGCTGTGGGTTCATCGTGGGCTTTTCATCAAGGAGCCTCGGCAGCTCAGCTCTGCCGGGCGGCGACCTGGCGCTCCGTCCACACATTTACAAAATTTTATAAGGTGGACGTCAGTGCTTCCGCTGATGCGGCCTTAGGACGTAGGGTCCTGCAGGCGGCTGTAGTTTAAAGTTCTTGTGAACTTGTAGTTAGCGCTAGTTGCGCATTTATTTAGGTTGTTGGGTATCTGCCTCTTTTGTTTTTTTTGCCCACCCTTATTTTTGGACTGCTTTGGGACGTCCCACTAGTAATGACTAGTGTGTCTCCCTTCCTTCATCTGCTGCTGAAACACGGATTTTGGTAAGAACTTACCTGTAAAATCCTTTTCAGCGAAGAAGGAAGGGAGACACACATCCCTCCCATGGCAGAAGTGTGTTGTTGTGTTTTCAGATGCGGCGTGACCCTTCTCTGATAGCGATTATCTGGGCTGAGGTCGGCGCGCTAAGGCTCTGTTCCAGCATTGCCAGCTCATCGCAGTGGTTAGGTTCAGTGAGTAGTACCTGGACTGTGTGGTTGTTTCGGCTATATGCATAACCTGTCTTCTTGTTTTTTTCTGAAGTCCTTCAGAAGGGCTTATGTTACTACGCTGGTGATATTTGCTCTTCCTTAGCTTGGGTACGACTGGAGAGCTGGAGTAGGAGGAGCCCTATAAGCTGGAGGGGCCGGTCAACACTTTTTTAATCTGAGGTGTTTCTATCCTATGTGGGCTCCGCCTACCCACTAGTAATGACTAGTGTGTCTCCCTTCCTTCTTCGCTGAAAAGGATTTTACAGGTAAGTTCTTACCAAAATCCGTGTGTTACTTATTCAAATCTGTGAAAATTGGCTGTTTGCCCACTTTGATGCCAATTCTGATGCCCAGAACCCATTTGGGCCAGGCAGGAGGGACCTGGGTTTGATGCAGGCATCACTATCTGTGTATTCCTAGTGTGAGATCAGTGGCCCAAAGTCATTTAACCCATGAAAAACATCTGTTACTTATTCAAATCTGTGAAAATTGGCTGTTTGCCCGCTTTGATGCCAATTCTGATGCCCTGAACCCATTTGGGCCAGGCTGGAGAGACCTGCATTTGATGCGGGGCATAACTTTCTGTATATTCTTAGTGTGAGATCAGTGGCCCAAAGTCATTTAAACCCCTGAAAAACATCTGTTACTTATTCAAATCTGTGAAAATTGGCTGTTTGCCCACTTTGATGCCAATTCTGATGCCCAGAATCCATTTGGGCCAGGCAGGAGGGACCTGGGTTTGATGCGGGGCATCACTATCTGTGTATTCTTAGTGTGAGATCAGTGGCCCAAAGTCATTTAAGCCCTGAAAAACATCTGTTACTTAATTAAATCTGTGAAAATTGGCTGTTTGCCCACTTTGATGCCAATTCTGATGCCCAGAACCCATTTGGGCCAGGCAGAAGGGACCTGGGTTTGATGCGGGCCATCACTATCTGTGTATTCTTAGTGTGAGATCAGTGGCCCAAAGTCATTTAACCCCTTAAAAACATCTGTTACTTATTCAAATCTGTGAAAATTGTCCGTTTGCCCACTGATGCCAATTCTGATGCCCAGAACCCATTTGGGCCAGGCAGGAGGGACCTGGGTTTGATGCAGGGCTTCACTTTCTGTGTATTTTAGTGTGAGATCAGTGGCCCAAAGTCATTTAACCCCTGAAAAACATCTATTACTTATTCAAATCTGTGAAAATTGACTGTCTGCCAACTTTGATGCCAATTCTGATGCCCAGAACCCATTTGGGCCAGGCAGGAGGGACCTGGGTTTGATGCAGGGCATCACTTTCTGTGTATTCTTAGTGTGAGATCAGTGGCCTAAAGTCATTTAACCCCTGAAAAACATCTGTTACTTATTCAAATCTGTGAAAATTGTCCGTTTGCCCACTTTGATGCCAATTCCGATGCCCAGAACCCATTTGGGCCAGGCAGGAGGGACCTGGGTTTGATGCAGGGCATCACTTTCTGTGTATTCTTAGTGTGAGATCAGTGGCCCAAAGTCATTTAACCCCTGAAAAACATCTGTTACTTATTCAAATCTGTGAAAATTGACTGTCTGCCCACTTTGATGCCAATTCTGATGCCCAGAACCCATTTGGGCCAGGCAGGAGGGACCTGGGTTTGATGCGGGGCATCACTATCTGTGTATTCTTAGTGTGGGATCAGTGGCCCAAAGTCATTTAACCCCTGAAAAACATCTGTTACTTATTCAACTCTGTGAAAATTGGCTGTTTGCCCACTTTGATGCCTATTCTGATGCCCTGAACCCATTTGGGCCAGGCAAGCGGGACCTGGGTTTGATGCGGGGCATCACTATCTGTGTATTCCTAGTGTGAGATCAGTGGCCAAAAGTCATTTAAACCCCTGAAAAACATCTGTTACTTATTCAAATCTGTGAAAATTGGCTGTTTGCCCACTTTGATGCCAATTCTGATGCCCAGAACCCATTTGGGCCAGGTAGGAGGGACCTGGGTTTGATGCAGGGCATCACTTTCTGTGTATTCTTAGTGTGAGATCAGTGGCCCAAAGTCATTTAACCCCTGAAAAACATCTGTTACTTATTCAAATCTGTGAAAATTGTCCGTTTGCCCACTTTGATGCCAATTCTGATGCCCAGAACCCATTTGGGCCAGGCAGGAGGTACCTGGTTTTGATGCAGGGCATCACTCTCTGTGTATTCTTAGTGTGAGATCAGTGGCCCAAAGTCATTTAACCCCTTAAAAACATCTGTTACTTATTCAAATCTGTGAAAATTGGCTGTGTGCCCACTTTGATGCCAATTCTGATGCCCAGAACCCATTTGGGCCAGGCTGGAGGTACCTGGGTTTGATGCAGGGCATCACTATCTGTGTATTCTTAGTGTGAGTTCAGTGGCCCAAAGTCATTTAACCCCTGAAAAACATCTGTTACTTATTCAAATCTGTGAAAATTGACCGTGTGCCCACTTTGATGCCAATTCTGATGCCCAGAACCCATTTGGGCCAGGCTGGGGAGACTTGTTTTTAATGTGGGGCGCCCTGTTCTATATGTTTGCAGTGTCATATCTGTGGCCCAAAGTCATTTAACCCTTTAATTAGTGCCCTCTGGTGCCCACTTTGATGCCCATTTTTGTGCCAGTTTTATAATTTTTGGCGCAGATTTTAAGTGGATTCTCATCAGGGCACCTCGCTGCATTGTTTTCTATTATTTTGATGCTTCTTTTTTGCTGTTAAACCTATAAAAAACAGAAAAGAAAAATTTGCCGAATAAGAAACTGACGAATAAGAAACCAACTTCAGCTCCGAATAAGAAACTGAGCGAATAAGAAACCAACTTCAGCCTCGTATAATTATTACACCTTTAACCCTTTAGTGACCAAGCCAAATTTGTACTTAATGACCAAGCCAATTTTTACAATTCTGACCACTGTCACTTTATGAGGTTATAGCTCTGGAACACTTCAACGGATTCCACTGATTCTGGGTGTTGTTTTTTCATGACATATTGTACTTCATGTTAGTGGTAAAATTTATTTATGACTTGTGTTTATTTATGAAAAAAATGGAAATTTGGAAAAAATTTAGAAAATTTTACAGTTTTCAAACTTTTAATTTTTGTGCCCTTAAATCAGAGTGGTATCACGCAAAATAGTTAATAAATAATATTTCCCACACGTCAACTCTACATCAGCACAATTTTGGAAGCATAATTTTTTTTTTTGTTAGGACGTTATAAGGGTTAAAATTTGACCATCGATTTCTCATTTTTCCAACAAACTTTACAAAACCATTTTTTTAAGGACCACCTCACATTTAAAGTGAGTTTGGGGGGTCAATATGACAGAAAATACCCAAAAGTGACACCTTTCAAAAACCTGCACCCCCTCAACATGCCCAAAACCACACCCAAGAAGTTTATTAACCCTTCAGGTGCTTCATGAGAACTAAAGCAATGTGGAAGGAAAAAAATATCATTTTACTTTTTTTCACAAAAAATTTAATTTAGACCCAAACTCTTTTATTTTCACAAGGGTATCAGGAGAAAATGGACCACAAAACTTGTTGTGCAATTTCTCCTGAGTACATCAATACCCCGTATGTGGAGGAAAGCCACTGTTTGGGCGGATTGCAGGGCTCAGAAAGGAGGGAGCATCGTTTGACTTTTTGAATGCAAAATTGGCTGAAATCAATGGCGGGCGCTATGTCGCGTTTGGAGACTCCCTGATGTACCTAAACAGTGGAACCCCCCCCCAATTCTAACTCCAACCCTAATACAGTCCAAACCCCAACACACCCCTAATCCCAACCCTAACAGTAATCCCAATTCTAACCACCACCCTATCCCCAACACCACAGCCCAAGCCCTAAACCTAGCTCCAAAGTGTTGCTGGTGAACTGATGTGGATGGTGACCACTCCCACCATCCTTTAAATAGTCACCTGATGCATCAGGTGACTGTTGGTGATAAAGTTTTTCTTTGGAGACCAGCCGACGAGTTGGGAGCTCTCTGGTGTCATCGCTGTATCAGCTGCTTGAGGTCCTGGTTCCGAATCCTCTGTTGTGTTGAGCTTGAAGCAGAAGCTTGAAAGCTAAGTTTCCTTATTCCCTGTCTTGTTACTACCCCGTGTTTACACCATCTGCAGTGGTGAGGCTAGCGTCTTTGCCGACCAGTGCATTGGTCAGTGTATAATGAGGTGACAGCTAGGGATGAGGCACGTGATGGCGGCGGGGGAAGGACCCGCATAGGGCGTTAGGGGAGTGCAGGGATATTCACAGGCTCTGTTAGAAGGTGCCCAATCCCTCATTCCCTATTGTTAGGGCCTTCCTCCCCCTTTTTCCATCCCCGTTGATGGTGTTTGTTGCCTTCACGACCCTTGTGGGTCGTGAAAGTGGTTTTGAGCACCTTGAGGGTTGCAGGTTTTACAATGGGATTACTTTCTGGTATTTTCTATCACATAGACCCCTCAAAGTCACTTCAAATGTGAGGTGGTCCCTAAAAAAATGGCTTTGTATATTTTGTTGGAAAAATGAGAAATCTCTGGTCAACTTTTAACCCTTCTAACTTCCTAACAAAAAAAAATTGTTTCCAAAGTTGTGCTGATGTAAAGTAGACATGTGGGAAACGTTATTTATTAACTATTTTGGGTGACATGACTCGCTGATTTAAGGGCATAAGAATTCAAAGTTTGAAAAGTGCCAAATTTTCCAATTTTTTTTTTTTTTTACAAATAAACGCAAGTTATTTTTTGGACTATAAGATGTACCTAGGATTTAGAGGAGGAAATTAGGGAAAAAATTGAAGCAAAATATGTGGTCAATTCTGTATTTAATTCCCTATCCTGGTATATATGGTCTCCTCATCCCCATCCTGATACACATGGCCCCCTCATCCCTATTCTGGTATGCATGGATCAGTCATCCCTATCCTTGTATGCATGCCTCTTCATCCCTATCCTGGCAGGAATGATCGCCCTCCTCTCCATACTAGTATGCATGGCCCCATCCATATCCTGATATGCAGGGCCCTCATCTCATCCTAGTATGCATGGGACCCATCCCTATCCTGTTATGCATGGGACCCATCCCTATCCTGGTATGCATGGCCTCATCCCCATCCTGGTATGCAGGGCCCCACATCTCTCCTAGTATGCAGGGCCCACATCTCATCCTAGTATGCATGGCCCCATCCCTATCCTAGTATGCATGGCCCCATCCCTATCCTGGTATGTAGGGCCCCCATCTCATCCTAGTATGCATGGCCCCATCCCTATCCTGGTATGCAGGGCCCCCATCTCGTTCTAGTATGCATGGCCCCATCTCCCCCTGGTATGCATGGCCACATCCTTTTTATTGGCCCCCACCCCCATCCTGGTATGCATGGCCCCATCAGAAAACATTAAAAAAAACAACAAAAAAAATTACACACATTACATTATGCTTACCTTCCTGCTCTCCCTCACAGCGTCGTGCTCCGGTGCCAGCAACTGCTTTATGCTTGTAAGCAGTGCATGGCAGGGACGTCATGCGCTGCTCACAAGCAGAGCACAGCTGCCGGAATACTCACCGGGACTGCGCACAGAGAGCAGTGAGTATTCATTGCTCTTCAGTAGCGCGCAGTGTCAGCCACCAGCTTCCTGCTGCCGCTGGCGGTCATGTGTGCCGCTACTTAAGATGAATATTCATTGAATATTCCCTGACATCCCTGCCATTCGCTGCTTACAAGTATAAATCAGCTGCTGGATGGTTTATTTATTTTTTTTGTTTTTCTGATGGGGAGCTATACATATCAGGATAGGAATGATGGGGCCATGCATACCAGGATAGGGATGAGGGGGCCATGCATACCCGGATAGGTATCAGGGGGCCATGCATACCAGGATAGGGATCAGGAGGCCATGCGTACCAGGATACCTCTTGCCTCGTATTACTTGCTATATATAAACCTGCCGGTCAACCCCTGACACCACGCCCCCAAAGAAGCACATTGCGAAACGCAGGTTGGGGTCTGCCTCACCCACGTCTGCAGCAGGTTGGTCTCCTCGGTCTGCCTATACTTTGTTACTTTAGAGTCATTCAGTATACTAGTGTCAGGGCCTGTACTCAGCTCGGTTTCCTCCAGGATTCTCGCCTGTATTTGGATTGTTATCCTTTTATATAAATATGTGCCACTCCTTATCAATTCTTTACATAGGACTGTCCCTTTGTCGTAAGTCGGTTTTGACCACTTTATAAACTATGCACCATGCACTTCATATTATTGTACTCAGCAATTTCCCTTCAGGGTAATTTATGGCCTGACTATATGCATATAGAGTCATTTTCTTGTGTATTTCTTTATTTTACTCTTATTATCCACACATATTGACCTTTATACCAGTACCTTGCTCATACATGGCACTAAAGTGTCGATACCCTTTGTATTTTATATATTTGTTCTTATTTCTACTATATCAATTTTGTATGATTAAAACTTGTAATAAAGCTATACATACAGTACAGACCAAAAGTTTGGACACACCTTCTCATTCAATGATTTTTCTGTATTTTCATGACTATGAAAATTGTAGAATCACACTGAAGGCATCAAAACTATGAATTAACACATGTGGAATTATACATTACACTTTACAAAAAAGTGTGAAACAACTGAAAATATGTCTTATATTCTAGGTTCTTCAAAGTAGCCACCTTTTGCTTTGATTACTGCTTTGCACGCAGAAAAGGTGAACGGATGGACTCTACATGCCTGGTTCCCACCATGAAGCATGGAGGAGGAGGTGTTATGGTGTGGGGGTGCTTTGCTGGTGACACTGTTGGGGATTTATTCAAAATTGAAGGCATGCTGAACCAGCATGGTTACCACAGCATCTTGCAGCGGCATGCTATTCCATCCGGTTTGCATTTAGTTGGACCATCATTTATTTTTCAACAGGACAATGACCCCAAACACACCTCCAGGCTGTGTAAGGGCTATCTGACCAAGAAGGAGAGTGTTAGGGTGCTACGCCAGATGACCTGGCCCCCACAGTCACCAGACCTGAACCCAATCGAGATGGTTTGGGGTGAGCTGGACCGCTCACCGCTTCAATTTTGAATAAATCCCCAACAGTGTCACCAGCAAAGCACCTCCACACCATCACACCACCTCCTCCATACTTCACGGTGGGAAATAGGCATGTAGAGTCCATCCGTTCACCTTTTCTGCGTGCAAAGCAGTAATCAAAGCAAAAGGTGGCTACTTTGAAGAACCTAGAATGTAAGACATTATTTCAGTTGTTTCACACTTTTTTGTAAAGTGTAATGTATAATTCCACATGTGTTAATTCATAGTTTTGATGCCTTCAGTGTGATTCTACAATTTTCATAGTCATGAAAATACAGAAAAATCATTGAATGAGAAGGTGTGTCCAAACTTTTGGTCTGTACTGTGTATATATATATATATATATATATATATATATATATGTGTGTATATTACAGTTGTTCTCAAAAGTTTCCATACCTTGGCAGAATTTTTGCTTTATTGGCCTTTTTCAGAGAATACGAATGATAACACCAAAGCTTTTATTGCACTCATAGTTAAGGTACTGCCACACTAAACGATCTCGCTAACGATCTCGTTAACGACGCAAGCTAACGAGATCATTGGTGTGATCGCTTTTAGGTCGCTAGTAGCTGCCAAACAGGAGATCTCATAAACGACACATCAGCGGTCAGCGATCTCTTTAACGAATTTGGCGGTCGTTAGGATCTGTCATTAGCATGTACTGAGCGCAACCTTTTCCACGCCCCTCAGCACAGATATATGTTATATATGTGTTATGCTGCGTCCTGCTAGCCTGCTTTGCAGCTACTGCGATCCTCTCTGTGACGCAAAAGAAAACCTAGTCCCACCTGCCTGCTTCTACAGCTATTGTGATCCACTCCGTGACGCTAAAAAACCTAGTCCCGCCTGCGCCGCTGTCATATGCGTCACAAACGAGGTCGCTCGTCGTTCGCAAAAGGTGTCACACTCAGCGATATAGGCTCACCAGCGGGACGCCAACGATCAAAAAACGGTCCAGAACGTTAGTGAACGATCAGCGACATCACAGCAGGGGCCACGTCGCTGCTACATGCCACACACAACGACGTCGCTAACGAGATCGCTAAATAGTGACGTAGTAGCGATGTCGTTAGCGATCTCGCTTAGTGTGGCATACCCTTTAGTGGTTGGGTGAAGCCATTTATTGTCAAACTACTGTGTTTTCTCATTTTAAATCATAATGGCAACCCAAAACAACCAAATGACCCTGGTCAAAAGTTCACATACCCCATTTCTTCATACCGTGTATTGTGGTAGTTGTGGATGAGGTTCTTTATTTTTTCAGATGGTAAACTGCCCACTCTTCTTGGCAAAAAGCCTCCAGTTTCTGTAAATTCCTGAGCTGAACTGCACACTCGAGATGTCCCCAGAGTGGCTCAATGATATTGAGCTCAGGAGGCTGAGATGGCCACTCCAGAACTTTCACTTTGTTCTGCTGTAGCCAATGACAGGTCAACTTGGCCTTGTGTTTCTGATCGTTGTCATGTTGGAACGCCCAAGTACGTCCCAAGCGCAGCTTCCAGGCTGATGATTGCAAATTTGCCTCCAGTATTTGCTGATAACGTGCTGCATTCATCTTTCCTTCAACTTTGACCAAGTTTCCTGTGCCTTGTAGCTCATACATTCCCAAAACATCAGCGATCCACCTCCGTGCTTTACAGTAGGAATGGTGTTCCTTTCATCATAGGCCTTGTTGACCTCTCTCCAAATGTAACGTTTATGGTTGTGTCCAAAAAGTTCAATTTTTTTCATCTCTCCAAATTACCATGTTCCAGAAGTCTTGATCTTGTCTCTGCTGTTTTGCGTATTGTAGGCGAGATACTTTGTGGCATTTTCGCAGTAATGGCTTTCTTCTGGCGACTCGACCATTCAGCCCATTTTTCTTCAAGTATGGAAACTTTCGAGCACAAATATATATATATATATATATATATATATATATATGATCCACTTTTGAGTAAGTTACCGACTTGCCTAAGTAAGTTGCTATACTATCATAACACCATGGTTTAAGGCAGCATAAATCAGCTGTGAGGTTCCCTTTAGTCCCTTAGTGACCAGGCCAAATTTTTCACATCTGATGGGTCACTTTAGAAAGCATTAACTCTGGAATGTTTCAACATATTGTAATGCAGGAAAGATGTATATCTTTGTACCGTGTTAGCCAGTGGATAGATAAAATATTTAGAATTGAGAGTCCTCAGTGGTTGATACCTTTTAATGGCTACCTGAAAAGATGGTAACAAATTACAAGCTTTCGAGACTACTCAGGTCTCTTCATCAGGCAAAGACTAATACAACATCTGAAGAATCACATATTTATACACAACACAGCACAGAAATATAGTTTTTTATGTGTTTTGGAATTTGGATGGAAACTGTCCCATTTAAGGTATGTTGGACAGTCGATTGATGACATTGATGACATTTTAATCATCTGGACGGAGTCTGAGCCACAGCTAAAGACGTTCCACGAACAGTTCAAACAATTTCATCCCACCATCAACTTAACACTCAACTACTCCAGCACTGAAATTAACTTTTTGGACACCATTATTAAGCTAAAGAACAATGAAATAGAGACATCCCTGTATCAGAAGCCAATCGACCGTCCAACATACCTTAAATAGGACAGTTTCCATCCAAAACACATAAAAAAACTCTATTGTTATGATTTGGTAGCTGAGGAGAGCAGGCAAAAAGGAAATACACCAGCGCAGTTGGAAACTATGAGATTGCAGTACCCTGACTAACCACCACAACTAGAGGCAGCCGTGGAGCGTTCCTACGTTGGTCCTAGACGCCTCGTCACAGCCTGAGAAACTAACTACACCTAAAGATAGAAAGAGGAAAGCTATCTGCCCCGGAGCAGATCCCCAAAGAACATAGAAAGCCCCCAAACATGTAATGGCGGTTAGACAAGAAGAAATACTGACACAGATAGAAACTAGTATGAGCAAACGTTGGGGCCCAAACTTACTAAATAGAAAAGGATAGGAAGGGCACTTACTGCAATCCCAAAAAACCCTGAAAAGCACCAACTCTACTAATTTCAAAAACACCTGAGATCACACGACCTCTACCACCTAAATTAGTTCTCTGGTGTAACCAAAAACAAAACAGCAGCCACTGAAAAAACTGGAAAAAGCAAATGTACAAACATCAGTGGCTGAACTGAACTGAGAGGGCAAAAGCCCCCAGAGGGACCCAGAAGGCCCCCACAGAAGTGCAGGACAAAATGCAAAAATCAAGCACAAAAACAAAAAGAAGAAAATGTCTTATCTGTTAGCAGGAGATTCAGACACAACACAGCAGGCTACCAAGGAAACAGGAATCAAGGATTGAGACCAGAACAATTGATCACCGGCAACCCTGATGGGAAGGCGACTCCCTTATATAAGACCAGTCAGTAACACCTGATTCCCAATCCTCACAATCTTCACTGGACAGTCCAGTACCGTTTGTAACCACCAGAGGGAGCTTCTGCTCAGAACTCATTTCCAGCCTATTCACAACAGTACCCCCCCCTTGAGGAGGGGTCACCGAACCCTCATTTGAGCAACCAGGTCGGTCAGGATGAGTTCTATGATACGCACGGATGAGTCTCCTAGCATGGATGTCCGAAGCAAACATCCAAGAATTGTCTTCCTGACCATAACCTCTCCATTTAACCAAATACTGGAGTTTCCGTCTAGAAAAACGAGAATTCAATATTTTCTCAACCACATACTCCAGATTGCCCTCAACCAAAACAGGGTCAGGAGGCACAGTAGTAGGAACCACTGGCTCAACAAACCTCTTCAACAAGGACTTGTGGAACACGTTATGGATATTAAATGTCCCTGGAAGAAGCAAACGAAAAGAAACAGGATTAAGAATCTCCATGATCTTATAAGGTCCAATGAACCTAGGCTTAAATTTAGGAGATGCCACTCTCATAGGAATATTTCTTGAGGACAACCAGACCAAGTCCCCCACTTTAAACCGAGGACCATCAGTCCTATGCCGGTTAGCAAACCGCTGGGCCCTCTCCTGAGAGAGGGACAACCTCTCCACTACCTGGTCCCAAATCTGTTGCATACGCTCCACAACAGAGTCAACACCTGGACAGACAGAAGCCTCCGTCCTGAAGAAAATCGAGGGTGAAACCCAGAATTACAGAAAAATGGAGACATCAAAGTGGCAGAGCTAGCCCTATTATTAAGAGCAAACTCAGCCAAAGGCAAAAAAGAGACCCAGTCATCCTGATCAGCAGACACAAAGCATCTTAGATAAGTCTCCAATGTCTGGTTTGTTCTCTGTTTGACCATTGGTCTGAGGATGAAACGCAGAGGAGAAAGACAATTGAACACCAATTTTAGAACAAAAGGTCCTCCAAAATCTGGAAACAAACTGGACTCCTCTGTCAGACACAATGTTCTCAGGAATGCCATGTAAACGAACCACGTGCTGAAGGAACAAAGGCACCAATTCAGAGGAGGAAGGCAACTTAGGTAATGGCACAAGATGTATCATCTTGGAAAACCTATCGCAAATCACCCAGATGACGGTCATTCTCTGAGAAACAGGGAGATCGGAAATGAAATCCATAGAGATATGGGTCCATGGTCTCTTGGGCACAGGTAATGGCATCAACAAACCACTAGAACGAGAGCAAGGCTTGGAGCGAGAGCAAGTCCCGCAGGACTGCACAAACTCCCTGACATCACGAGACAAGGTAGACCACCAAAAGGACCGACTAACCAAGTCTCTGGTACCAAAAATTCCGGGATGACCGGCCAACGTGGAACAATGAATCTCAGACATTACACTCTTTTTCCACTGGTCCGGGACAAACAATTTCCCAACAGGGCAGCGCTCAGGCTTATCCTCCTGACACCCCTCCAGAGCCAGTCTCAAATTGGGCGAGATGGCGGAAAGAACTACACCCTCTTTCAAAATAACAGAAGGATCAGATAACTCAGGAGAGTCCGCCAGGAAACTCCTCGAGAGGGCATCCGCCTTAACATTTTTAGTGCCAGGAAGAAATGAAACCACAAAATTAAAATGTGTGAAAAACAAGGCCCACCTGGCCTGTCTAGGATTAAGTCGCTTGGCAGATTCCAGATAAACTAGGTTCTTATGGTCCGTAAGGACCACCACCTGATGTTTGGCTCCCTCCAGCCAATGTCTCCACTCTTCAAAAGCCCACTTCATGGCTAATAACTCCCGATTACCCACGTCATAATTACGTTCAGTGGAGAAAATTTTCGAGAGAAAAAGGCACAAGGGTTACTTTTAGAGGTCTCTGGATCTCTTTGGGACAAAACGGCACCTGCCCCAATTTCAGAGGCATCAACCTCCACCTGAAATGGCAGAGAAACATCAGGCTGCCGTAGAACAGGAGCAGAAGTGAATCTCTGCTTAAGTTCCTGAAATGCAGAGACTGCCTCAGGAGGCCAATTCACCACATCAGAACCCTTCTTGGTCAAATCAGTTAATGGTTTAACAATAACAGAGAAATTACCAATAAATTTACGATAAAAATTGCAAAACCCAAGAATCTTTGAAGAGCCTTTAATGAAGTAGGTTGGACCCAATCACAGATGGCCTGAACTTTGACCGGGTCCATTTCAATAACAGATGGGGACAAAATGAATCCCAGAAATGAGATCCTCTGAATGCCAAAAAGACACTTTGATCACTTCACATACAGAGCATTCTCTCTCAAAATCTGGAACACAGTCCGAACATGTTTTACATGAGAGTCCCAGTCATTGGAAAAAATCAAGATATCATCCAAATAAACAATCAGAAATTTATCCACAAAATCCCTGAAAATGTCATTCATGAAGGACTGGAAGACAGAAGGAGCATTAGTGAGCCCAAAGGGCATCACAAGGTACTCAAAATGCCCTTCAGGGTATTAAATGCCGTCTTCCATTCATCCCCGTGCTTAATGCGAATAAGGTTATATGCCCCCCTGAGGTCAAGCTTGGTAAACCAAGTAGCGTTTTTCACCCTGGAAAACAGATCAGAGATCAAGGGTAAAGGATATTGATATTTCACAGTAATATTGTTCAAGAGACGATAATCAATACACGGCCTTAATGAACCATCCTTTTTGGCCACAAAGAAAAAACCGGCACCTAAGGGTGAAGAGGATGGTCTGATATGACCCTTCTCCAATGACTCCTTGATATAAGACCGCATAGCGTCATGTTCAGGTACAGACAAGTTAAAAAGGTGACCTTTAGGGAATTTACTACCAGGTACTAATTCAATAGCGCAGTCATAGCTCCTATGGGGAGGTAAGGATGCAGATTTACTTTCGCTAAACACATCAGAAAAATCAATCAAAAAGTCAGGAACATCCTGAGCCTGGGGGGAGGCAGAAAAAACAGGAGTGTTGGTATTAACACATTGGCAGCCCCAACTGGTAACAGACACAGATTTCCAATCCAAAACAGGATTATGAGACTGTAACCAAGGGAAACCCAGTACGATAATGTCATGCAGATTATACAGAACCAAAAATTTGCAACTCTCCTGATGATCAGGTTCTACCCTCATTATCACTTGAGTAGAGAACTGAGGTTTATTCTCAGCCAAAGGGGTAGAATCGATCCCCAGTAAGGGAATAGACTTCCGTAGGGTATCAAGGGAAACCCACAACGTTTAGCAAAATCAAAATCCATCAGGTTAATAGCTGCTCCAGAATCAACAAAAGCCTAAGCAGAAAATGAGGACAGAGAGCATATCAGGGTAACAGTTAATAAAAACTTAGTCTGAACACTACCCAAGACAACTGAGCGTGCAAAACGTCTTCCCCGCTTAGGGCAGACTGAAATAGCATGAGAGGCATCACCACAGTAGAAACATAACCCATTGCGCTTTCGAAATTCATGACGCTGTGCCCCAGAAACCACTCTATCACACTGCATGGATTCAGAAGCAGGTTCACAAGGCAACATTATTCCACGCATACCTTTCCGCTCACGTAAACGTCTGTCAATTTGAATCGCTAATGACATAGAATCATTGAGACCAGAGGGAACAGGGAATCCCACCATAACATCCTTTACATTATCTGACAGTCCCTTCCGAAAAAGAGCTGCCAAAGCGTCGTCATTCCATTTGGTCAGGACTGCCCACCTACGGAATCTCTGACAGTATAACTCAGCGTCCTCAAGCCCCTGACTTAATGCCAACAAAGTTTTTTCAGCTTGATCAGTGACATTAGGCTCATCGTACAATAACCCTAAAGCCTGAAAAAACGCATCAACATCACTCAAAACAGGATCCCCAGGTATCAGGGAAAAAGCCCAATCCTGAGGGTCGCCGCGCAGGAGAGAGATGACAATTTGAACCTGCTGCGCTGCGTTCCCTGAGGACTTAGATTTTAAGGCAAAAAACAATTTACAGTTATTTTTGAAATTCAGAAACTTAGCTCGATCCCCTAAAAACAAATCTGGCATGGGAATCCTAGGTTCCACAACAGGCAACCTAGCAAGATAGGTAGCAATACTCCGAACCTCAGTTTCAAGCTGATCCACACGGCCAGACAACTGTGCAAACTCCATTGGAGAGAAAAAAAATCCTCCTCAGCACCCGGAGATACAGAGGGAAAAAAAAATGCAACAAACAGAAAAAAAAAAATCTCTGACAACTCTGACAACTTTTTTTTTTCTTTCACAATATTTTTCCCTTCTGTGAGTACCATATAATTTTCAGTTTAAGCCGGTGATACTGTTATGATTTGGTAGCTGAGGAGAGCAGGCAAAAAGGAAATACACCAGAGCAGTTGGAAACTATGAGATTGCAGTACCCTGACTAACCACCACAACTAGAGGCAGCCGTGGAGCGTTCCTACGTTGGTCCTAGACGCCTCGTCACAGCCTGAGAAACTAACTACACCTAAAGATAGAAAGAGGAAAGCTATCTGCCCCGGAGCAGATCCCCAAAGAACATAGAAAGCCCCCAAACATGTAATGGCGGTTAGACAAGAAGAAATACTGACACAGATAGAAACTAGTATGAGCAAACGTTGGGGCCCAAACTTACTAAATAGAAAAGGATAGGAAGGGCACTTACTGCAATCCCAAAAAACCCTGAAAAGCACCAACTCTACTAATTTCAAAAACACCTGAGATCACACGACCTCTACCACCTAAATTAGTTCTCTGGTGTAACCAAAAACAAAACAGCAGCCACTGAAAAAAACTGGAAAAAGCAAATGTACAAACATCAGTGGCTGAACTGAACTGAGAGGGCAAAAGCCCCCAGAGGGACCCAGAAGGCCCCCACAGAAGTGCAGGACAAAATGCAAAAATCAAGCACAAAAACAAAAAGAAGAAAATGTCTTATCTGTTAGCAGGAGATTCAGACACGACACAGCAGGCTACCAAGGAAACAGGAATCAAGGATTGAGACCAGAACAATTGATCACCGGCAACCCTGATGGGAAGGCGACTCCCTTATATAAGACCAGTCAGTAACACCTGATTCCCAATCCTCACAATCTTCACTGGACAGTCCAGTACCGTTTGTAACCACCAGAGGGAGCTTCTGCTCAGAACTCATTTCCAGCCTATTCACAACACTCTATTATCTACAGCCAAGCCTTCAGATACAACCGTATATGTTCCAACCCCATGGACAGAGATGAACACCTTGGTCACCTCAGAAAGACCTTTTTAAATCAGGGCTACCATCCAAGAACAATTGAAAACCAAATTACAAGAGCCATCAGAATATCAAGGGATCACCTGCTACATTACAAAGCTAAAGAAGAAAATAACCGGGTGCCTCTAGTAGTCACCTACAATCCAAATCTGGAGGTGCTAAGAGGAGCTGCACGGAAATTACAATCTTTCCTTCAAAAAGATGCCCGATTACAATCCATATTTCCAGACCCCCCACTACTGTGTTTTAGGCAGCCCCCAAATCTAAGAAGCATCATTGTCAGAAGCTCCCTGTCCTCCCCAACAGCTGCAGGAACCTTTCCTTGACACAAGAAAAAATGTAAAACCTGCCCATTTATAATGACCACGGACAAGATAAAGATCCCCAACTCACATCAGGACTACAAGATCCCAGGTACTTTCAGCTGCATCACATCTAATGTGGTGTACCTAATTATATGTACTAAATGTCCAACTGGTGGTCTGTATGTGGGAGATACAGGGCAAAAACTGAGAACAAGGATGAATTCTCATCGCCACACAATAAGAGAAAAGAGAATGGATCTACCTGTGGCCAAACATTTTTGTATCCCCGGTCATAGTATGATGGACATGAAATTACTTGTATTGAAAGGTAATTTCACATCTCAGAGACACAGGAGAGTTTGTGAATACAAACTGATGATGACCTTTGCCACTCAATGCTGGAATGAACATATCGCATGGATTTATGGCCTTTAAATCAATTAAAGAATTTGCTCCTAAGAGCCTGGTGGAGCATCATAAAACATTACCAGACCCCAATCAGGGGGCAATAAAACTTTCACTTTCCTTATCTATGAACTGGTCCAATATTTATTGCCACAACTGTTCATCCCTCTCCCATAATGACAGTTCTGCTTTATGTCACTTGTCTTATCTATTGCATTATTTCTGTGCTGTGTTGTATCTGACTTTAGCAGCAGAAACATTGAGACATATTCAAGAGTTTGATAGTAGGTTTTTTATTGTGCAGGCATGCTCCTGTCTACTATACACTACCACTCAAATTTTTGGTCCAGCCTCTTCATATCAGCACTGTATGTTGCATCCATCCCTTAGCAATTAGTCATATCGTAATCCATTATAGTATAAACCATTAAATTCTTATATAAAAAATAAAGATTATTATTAACAGACATGCCAAAGAAGATTACTTGTCAGAGACTTTTGCCTTCCCAAACAATTACTATGAACTTGTAGCCCTTTAAAAGATAAGTCAGTTAATTCCCTTATCACCCTAAAGTGCAGCATCAACAGCGAGAATCAGGTTTGAAGTTCAGTCTGGGAGTGCATTGGGGAGTGATGTTGTACTTACATCCTCTTAGCCTGGGTTGTATTCCTGGATTAGCTGCACCCTCCCCTGGCTGATTGACAGGTCATTTGTTCTGGTACACTGGCCATTGAGCTGTCACACAGCCAAAGGAGGTCGCTAGTAGTTCAAGAATAATGCGAACAGCTAAGAAGCTGTAAGTGCATCGTCACCCCAAATACACTTACGGACTAAACTGCAAAACGCGATTTCTCACTTTATGGTCATGAAGAGATCGACTAGCTTATCTTTTAAAGGACTAAACAGTGACATTAATGATCTGGCGGGGTGGATGAAGTTTCGGAAAGGTTCCCATTAGAAGGGCTAGTCCATATGCCTCGTTATTAGCAGACTCAGGACTGAATGGCCACAGCAGGGAAAATTATCTGACTGCTGAGGATTCTCAAAT
>JARQOD010011218.1:0-24297 GCA_033576555.1 Oophaga sylvatica
AACTGTCTTCTAGACAGGAACCCCGCCGGCGCGGTTTATCCTCTGGGAAACCCTTTTTTGCATCTGATACTGATTCTAAGATAGTATCCAGAGCTGGTCCGAAGACCCTAAGCCCTGAAAATGGAATGGAACATAATTTCATCTTAGAGGCGTTATCTCCGGACCACGATTTTAGCCAGACAGCTCTCCTAGCTGCATTAGATAAAGAGCTGTTTCTAGCGGAAAATCTGACCGATTCTGCAGACATATCAGCCAGGAAAGCTGTGGCTGAATTCATAACCGGCAGAGAGGCTAAAATCTCAGCTCTAGGAGTCTTATTGGATAACTGATCCTCCAATTGACTCATCCAATAAACCATAGATCTGGCTACAGAGGTGGCAGCAATATTAGTTCTAATAAGAGCCGCAGAGGTTTCCCAGACTCTTTTCAGGAGAATATCGGCCTTTCTGTCCATAGGATCACGTAGGCCAGAGGAGTCCTCAAATGGGATGGCAGTCTTTTTTGTGACTCTAGCTATTGGGGTATCGATTTTCGGAACTTCTTCCCATAATTTAACATCTTCAGGTTCGAACGGTAGCCTTCCCCTGAAGTCACGAGACAAAACTAGACGCCGTTCAGCGCTCTTCCATTCCTCCAGAATCATTGTTTTAATGTGATCGCTAACAGGAAAAACAGTCTCCTTCTGAGACGTAAGTCCCCCGAACATCAAATCCTGTCTGGATTGTGTTCTGGGAGTTTCCTCGACCTCCATAGTGCTCCGTACAGATCTAATTAGATTCTTAGTATCCTCAGATTGAAATAGAAATTTCTTTTTCTTTTCCTGAGTGTCTGGGGAAGTTCTCCTTCTTCCTCTGAAATAGCGTCCTCTAGATCTGATCTATTTTCAGAGCTTAAATCTTGTTCTCTTGAATCCGTCTCCCATCTGGGCCGTTTACGACTAGAGCCAGGACTACATGGCCACTGCTGAGTAAGTGTAGATATAGAGGCTTGAACTTCCTCAGAAATCATGCGCCTCATTTCAGAAATTAATGAAGGCTGTTCATCTCTCATAACCTTAGAGGTACAAGAAGAACAAAGGGTTCTGTCATAGCCATCTGGCAGTTTGCTATGACACACCGGACACCTGGCTGATTTCGCTGAGACTTTGCCAGCCTTTTTTGTAGTTATGGGAGCGGATGGAATTCCTTTGTCCTATAGTAGGAGACAGGAACTAATCAGGTCGGATTTCTGGGTGGTAGTCAGGTTATGGCTGGGATTTTTTGCGCCAGGCGCACTTACCCCACCGCCATCTGCCGCATCTGTATCCATGAGGAACAAGGTAGGCTGATCGACCAAATTACTGCGTCCTGCTGATAGGGGAAGCGGCGATGTGTCACCTGTCAAACGCCCTCCAGAACACGCACACATACTCACGATTATGTCTCCACCAGCGTTTGTCGTTCCAGGAAACGTCTGCTCTCCATGCGGTGAGCGTCTCCCGGATATGACGTCACCGGAAGTGCGACGCTGAACCGGAAGTGAACCGCTCCCCCAGACGCTGGTCACCGCCGAAGTATGGACAGAATCCACCGCTAAAACGCCCGACAGGCTGCGGGATGCTGTCCTACCCAGAACCGCCTTGGACCCCCTGCCTGAGGTCCGGGACGAGAGCCTCCCACCTGGAGGAACGTCCGCTATCCAGGGCCTGCCGCACCTGGTCTTTGGAGCTGAGGGACTCCCCACTGGAGAGTTTCAGCCCTGGGCTGCTTCACAGGGGGAAGGATCTGGCGTGGCCTTACGATCCCCCTGAACCCGGTAAGATCTCCTGTGTGTCCCTCCATGCAGGGACAGGAAACACACTGAGGGAAAGGGGGCGGGGAGGGGTCTTTTAATCTCTTGTGTGTTTCCTGTCCCAGCAAAGAGGAGGACGTCCCCCATGGTGCTGTCAGGAGGGACGTCCTGGAAAAGTGAACTTTTCTTAATTTACCAAATAGCTGCAATGAAACAAAAAGTGAAAAATTTAAAGGGGTCTGAATACTTTCCGAACCCACTGTCACAGGTCAGACCCCAGAGATCAGCAGCTGGGGAGAACTTGTGTATTTAGGGGAAACATTGAAAACTGAACATCATAGATACGGTAAAGAGTCTAAAGCCCCTGTCTCACATAGCGATATCGCTACCGAGATCGCTGCTGAGTCACTAGTTTTGTGACGCAGCAGCGAGCTCACCAGCGATATCGCTGTGTGTGACATTCAGCGACGATCAGTCCCCTGCTGGGTATCGCTGATCGTCGCTGAAATGTCTGGACATTTTTTTGATCGCTGGTCTCCTGCTGGCCAGCACGCATCGCTGCGTGTGACAGGCGGGAGACCAGCGATCCACTGGTAACTAAGGTACACAGAGGGTTTCCAGGCGCGGGGCTGTGCCTAGAAACCCGCTGTGTACCTTGGATACCAGCGCCCTGAAGCAGGGCGCTGGTATCCAAAGGGTATGCCACACTAAACAACATCGCTAACGGGATCGCTAAAAAACGTCACTATTTAGCGATCCCGTTAGCGATGTTGTTGTGTGCGGCATCTACCAGCGACGTGGCCCCTGCTGTGATCTCGTTCATCACAGCGATCGTTCCGGACCCTATTTTTATCGTTGGAGTCCCGCTGGTAAGTATGTATCGTTGAGTGTGGCACCTTTTTTTAGCGATTTAGCGGTATTTTGTACCGCTAAAGTCGTTAAGGAGATCGCTAACCGCGATAGCGTCCTTAACGACATCGCTAAATTAGGCCACTACTAGCGATATTAAAACGATCCCGCTAGCGATCTCATTAGTATGCGACGCTAACGAGATCGCTAGCGGGATTGTTTAGTGTGGCATACCCTCAAGGTACACTGCGGGTAACTAAGCGATGTTACCCGCAGTGTCGCTTGTACTGATCGCTGCCTGAGCTGCCTGTTTGGCAGCTCAGCAGCGATAATGTAGCGATACACCAGCGATCCTGACAAGTACATATCGTTGTCGGATCGCTGGTGTATCGCTATGTGAGACCCAGCCTTAAAGACCATTTATTATATGGTGAGGAAAAATGGCCGAGTGTGAACAGCGGCTAATCCTGAGAGAGAATAACGGGGCTCCAGCACCTACCTCCACCTGCAGAGCCGCACTCCACATAGAGAATAATGGAGCCTCCAGCACCGACCTCCACCCGCAGAGCCACACTCCACATAGAGAATAATGGAGCCTCCAGCACCGACCTCCACCCGCAGAGCCGCACTCCACATAGAGAATAATGGAGCCTCCAGCACCGACCTCCACCCGCAGAGCCGCACTCCACATAGAGAATAATGGAGCCTCCAGCATCTACCTCCACCCGCAGAGCCACACTCCACATAGAGAATAATGGAGCCTCCAGCACCTACCTCCACCCGCAGAGCCGCACTCCACATAGAGAATAATGGAGCCTCCAGCACCTACCTCCACCCGCAGAGCCGCACTCAACATAGAGAATAATGGAGCCTCCAGCACCTACCTCCACCCGCAGAGCCGCACTCCACATAGAGAATAATGGAGCCTCCAGCACCTACCTCCACCCGCAGAGCCGCACTCCACATAGAGAATAATGGAGCCTCCAGCATCTACCTCCACCCGCAGAGCCACACTCCACATAGAGAATAATGGAGCCTCCAGCACCTACCTCCACCCGCAGAGCCACACTCCACATAGAGAATAATGGAGCCTCCAGCACCGACCTCCACCCGAAGAGCCGCACTCAACATAGAGAATAATGGAGCCTCCAGCACCTACCTCCACCCGCAGAGCCGCACTCCACATAGAGAATAATGGAGCCTCCAGCACCGACCTCCACCCGCAGAGCCGCACTCCACATAGAGAATAATGGAGCCTCCAGCACCGACCTCCACCCGCAGAGCCGCACTCCACATAGAGAATAATGGAGCGTCCAGCACCTACCTCCACCCGCAGAGCCGCACTCCACATAGAGAATAACGGAGCCTCCAGCACCTACCTCCACCCGCAGAGCCGCACTCCACATAGAGAATAACGGAGCCTCCAGCACCTACCTCCACCCGCAGAGCCGCACTCCACATAGAGAATAACGGAGCCTCCAGCACCGACCTCCACCCGCAGAGCCACACTCCACATAGAGAATAACGGAGCCTCCAGCACCGACCTCCACCCGCAGAGCCACACTCCACATAGAGAATAATGGAGCCTCCAGCACCGACCTCCACCCGCAGAGCCGCACTCCACATAGAGAATAATGGAGCCTCCAGCACCGACCTCCACCCGCAGAGCCGCACTCCACATAGAGAATAATGGAGCCTCCAGCACCGACCTCCACCCGCAGAGCCGCACTCCACAGAAAATAATGGAGCCTCCAGCACCGACCTCCACCCACAGAGCCGCACTCCACACAGAGAATAATGGAGCCTCCAGCACCGACCTCCACCCACAGAGCCGCACTCCACATAGAGAATAATGGAGCCTCCAGCACCTACCTCCACCCGCAGAGCCGCACTCCACATAGAGAATAATGGAGCCTCCAGCACCGACCTCCACCCGCAGAGCCGCACTCCACATAGAGAATAATGGAGCCTCCAGCACCTACCTCCACCCACAGAGCCGCACTCCACATAGAGAATAATGGAGCCTCCAGCACCGACCTCCACCCACAGAGCCGCACTCCACATAGAGAATAATGGAGCCTCCAGCACCTACCTCCACCCGCAGAGCCGCACTCCACATAGAGAATAATGGAGCCTCCAGCACCGACCTCCACCCGCAGAGCCGCACTCCACATAGAGAATAATGGAGCCTCCAGCACCTACCTCCACCCGCAGAGCCGCACTCCACATAGAGAATAATGGAGCGTCCAGCACCTACCTCCACCCGCAGAGCCGCACTCCACATAGAGAATAATGGAGCCTCCAGCACCTACCTCCACCCGCAGAGCCGCACTCCACATAGAGAATAATGGAGCCTCCAGCACCTACCTCCACCCGCAGAGCCGCACTCCACATAGAGAATAATGGAGCCTCCAGCACCGACCTCCACCCGCAGAGCCGCACTCCACATAGAGAATAATGGAGCCTCCAGCACCGACCTCCACCCGCAGAGCCGCACTCCACATAGAGAATAATGGAGCCTCCAGCACCTACCTCCACCCGCAAGAGCCGCACTCCACATAGAGAATAATGGAGTCTCCAGCACCAACCTCCACCCGCAGAGCCGCACTCCACATAGAGAATAATGGGGCCTCCAGCACCTACCTCCACCCGCAGAGCCACACTCCACATAGAGAATAATGGAGCCTCCAGCACCTACCTCCACCCGCAGAGCCACACTCCACATAGAGAATAATGGAGCCTCCAGCACCGACCTCCACCCACAGAGCCGCACTCCACATAGAGAATAATGGAGCCTCCAGCACCGACCTCCACCCACAGAGCCGCACTCCACATAGAGAATAATGGAGCCTCCAGCACCGACCTCCACCCACAGAGCCGCACTCCACATAGAGAATAATGGAGCCTCCAGCACCGACCTCCACCCGCAGAGCCGCACTCCACATAGAGAATAATGGAGCCTCCAGCACCGACCTCCACCCGCAGAGCCGCACTCCACATAGAGAATAATGGAGCCTCCAGCACCTACCTCCACCCGCAGAGCCGAACTCCACATAGAGAATAATGGAGCCTCCAGCACCGACCTCCACCTGCAGAGCCGCACTCCACATAGAGAATAATGGAGCCTCCAGCACCTACCTCCACCTGCAGAGCCGCACTCCACATAGAGAATAATGGAGCCTCCAGCACCTACCTCCACCCGCAGAGCCACACTCCACATAGAGAATAATGGAGCCTCCAGCACCGACCTCCACCTGCAGAGCCGCACTCCACATAGAGAATAATGGAGCCTCCAGCACCTACCTCCACCCGCAGAGCCGCACTCCACATAGAGAATAATGGAGCCTCCAGCACCGACCTCCACCCGCAGAGCAGCACTCCACATAGAGAATAATGGAGCCTCCAGCACCTACCTCCACCCGCAGAGCCGCACTCCACATAGAGAATAATGGAGCCTCCAGCACCGACCTCCACCCGCAGAGCCGCACTCCACATAGAGAATAATGGAGCCTCCAGCATCGACCTCCACCCGCAGAGCCGCACTCCACAGAGAATAATGGAGCCTCCAGCACCGACCTCCACCCGCAGAGCAGCACTCCACATAGAGAATAATGGAGCCTCCAGCACCGACCTCCACCCGCAGAGCCGCACTCCACATAGAGAATAATGGAGCCTCCAGCACCTACCTCCACCCGCAGAGCCGCACTCCACATAGAGAATAATGGAGCCTCCAGCACTGACCTCCACCCGCAGAGCCGCACTCCACATAGAGAATAATAGAGCCTCCAGCACCTACCTCCACCTGCAGAGCCGCACTCCACATAGAGAATAATGTAGCCTCCAGCACCGACCTCCACCAGCAGAGCCACACTCCACATAGAGAATAATGTAGCCTCCAGCACCTACCTCCACCTGCAGAGCCGCACACCACATATATGGCTGTTCTGTGCCCAGTAATGGGGAATCTCCAGCACCTACCTCCACCTGCAGAGCCGCACACCACATATATGCTGTTCTGTGCCCAGTAATGGGGGATCTCCAGCACCTACCTCCACCTGCTGAGCCGCACTCCACATAGAGAATAATGGAGCCTCCAGCACCTACCTCCACCCACAGAGCCACACTCCACATAGAGAATAATGGAGCCTCCAGCACCGACCTCCACCCGCAGAGCAGCACACCACATATATGGCTGCTCTGTGCACACAGGACCTGTGATGAGGTCACAGGAGGGGAGGAGTCAGGGGTCACATGATCAGGGGCCTCAGTGTATGCAGGACTCTGCTGTGCTGGTTGTCATGGTGCTGGATGAGGGGAAGTTTATGTGTGGAGTCAGGAGGGGTTTACAGGGTGGATGTAGCAGAGCCGTGTGTGTACGAGGTGTACGAGGTGTACGGAACAGAGCCATGTGTGTACGAGGTGTACGGAACAGAGCCGTGTGTGTACGAGGTGTACGGAGCGGAGCCGCGTGTGTACGAGGTGTACGGAGCGGAGCCGCGTGTGTACGATGTGTAAGGAGCGGAGCCGCGTGTGTACGAGGTGTACGGAACAGAGCTGTGTGTGTACGAGGTGTACGGAACAGAGACGGGTGTACGAGGTGTAAGGAGCGGAGCCGCGTGTGTATGAGGTGTAAGGAGCAGAGCCGCGTGTGTACGAGGTGTACGGAGCGGAGCCGCGTGTACGAGGTTTACGGAGCGGAGCCGCGTGTACGAGATGTACGGAGCGGAGCCGCGTGTACGAGGTGTACGGAGCGGAGCCATGTGTACAAGGTGTACGGAGCAGAGCTGTGTGTTTACGAGGTGTACGGAGCGGAGCCGTGTGTACAAGGTGTACGGAGCAGAGCTGTGTGTTTACGAGGTGTATGGAGCGGAGCCGTGTGTGTACAAGGTGTACGGAGAGGAGCTGTGTGTGTACGAGGTGTACAGAGCGGAGCCGTGTGTACGAGGTGTACGGAGCAGAGCCGTGTGTGTACAAGGTGTATGGAGAGAAGCCGTGTGTTTATGAGGTGTACGGAGTGGAGCCGTGTGTGTACGAGGTGTACGGAGCCGTGTGTGTACGAGGTGTACGGAGCAGAGCCGTGTGTGTACGAGGCTTACGGAGCGGTGCCGCGTGTGTACGAGGTGTAAGGAGCAGAGACGCACGTGTGCAAGGTGTACGGAGCGGAGCCGCACGTGTGCAAGGTGTACGGAGTGGAGCTGCACGTGTGCGAGGTGTATGGAGCGGAGCCGTATGTAAGTGGATCGCCCGCCAGGGCAGTGGGTTACTCGGTACTGGGCCAGTGTCTTAAAGGGATGTGTCATGGCAGCAGTGACCCGGTCCGTGGCCCTGGGCATCCAATGAAAGGGGAATATTCACACAGGATGATAGAGTTTGTAGTAAAGTGTTCGTGACGCCACCTGTGGTTTCTGGTCAAAGGTGACCAGCGGTGCAGTGAAGATACTCTGGGACTGGTGGTGTAATGCAGCAGAGTTGGAATAGCTCTTGACAGGCAGAGCTTGCTGTCCCAGGGCAGAAGTATGATGTAGAGGATAATGGTACTGGTAGATGTAGATCTGTGGTGGATCTGCCGGCGGCAAAACTCATCAGAGGTGATGGGGAACCCCATAAGATCAGTCCCGTCATGATCACCCCAAATTAGGACCTCTGGCTTGTACTTCACCATTTGAGGTGGCTGCGGTATTGGGACAGGTTCTAATATGCCCCCCTGTGGGATGACGTTACGGTCCCAGGCTACGTCCAGTACCAGCTGGCCAGACTTTGGGGTCGGTGGTAGCCCGATGGGAACTAGCCACTCCTCCCATGACCCAGGGGCACTGCTCGTACCTACGCTCCTGGTGCTTCGGTCATCGGTCGCTGCCTCCAGTGGCGTGGGGACTGGAACTGCAGGTACCAGTGATGTGGGTACTGGGGCTTCAGGTCAAGATGGCACGGGTACTGGGACTTCAGGTACTAGTGGTGTGGGTACTCGGGCACGGGCGGCCTCCTGCTTGGCGGCTTGCCTCCTCCTCTCCAACAACGCCTGCTTCCTCTCCAGATGACGGGCCAGTTCTTGGATTTCGCGCTCTACACCGGCCAGGTCGACATCCTCCTGGGCGCTGGAGCCTGATTCTTCAGAGCCGGGGAAATTTACTTTCTCCTTCCCGCACTCCTCAGGCCTCCTTCTGCTCTCCATGATGGCCTCCTGGTGTACTGGCTTCTCCTTCGCTTTCTTTCCTGCCGCAGAGCGTCTCTATACCCCCGAGGGGCGGTGTCTTTTTCCTTTGCCGCCATACCACGCCAGGATATGGACACCCCTGGCCGTCGGCCACGATGCAGTTGCATAGAAGTACAGACAGGTGAAGTTCTTTTTGTTTCTCGCTCTTTCTTGGGTACTGCCCAAGACGGCACACCTCACTGCACACCTCGTGGAACCGCCATGGCAGCCATCTTTACAGTCCAAATCACAGGTCCAATAAGTTTAATCCTTTACACATTCTATTAGTCGCACAAGATCCTAATTCAAGGGTCGGTTCATCCTGTTCGTGAAGCCAAAATGGATCGCCCGCCAGGGCAGTGGATTACTCGGTACCAGGCCGGTGTCTTAAAGGGCTGTGTCAGGGCAGCAGTTACCCGGTCCGTGGCCCTGGGCGTCCAATAAAAGGGGAATATTTACAGGGTAAGATAGAGTTTGTAGTAAAGTGTTCGTGACGCCACCTGTGGTTTCTGGTCAGAGGTGACCAGCGCTGCATTGCAGATCCTCTGGGACTGGTCGTGTGATGAAGCAGAGTTGGAATAGCTCTCGACAGGCAGAGCTTGCTGTCCCAGGGCAGAAGTATGATGTAGAGGATAATGGTGCTGGTAGATGTAATGTAGCAGTGCTGGGTGAGTGTCGCTGGAAGAACTTGAGAGGACACAGTCAGATGCAGTTTCCAAAGCTTTACTCACAGTTCTGTCTGCAGTATAGGTGCCCGCTTGGTGCCACGTCCTCCAGGTAAGGAATCCAGCCAACTCCCAGGTAGATGGAGAACACCAGTCCAGAGCTCCCTGTCAGTATATGCCTTCCCTGGCCTTCTCACTGTGCTGATTCCTACACCTCTTCCTTCCCAGCACCTCACAAACAGTGTCCCAGTCCAGCAGCTGCGAATCCTGTTGGACAACTTGACCCAGGCGTTTCCTTGATTCTATATAGCTGCCTTCCCGGAACAAATGATTGTGGTTGTTGGCTGTGACCCCTAAAGTTGCCACAGCTGTCGGCTTGCTGGCGGAGTCCTGTAGTACACTCCATTAGGCTAGGGGCCGAGACCCTTCTGCGACCTGGATTCTGCCAGCTGACGTCCGTCAGCCTGGAACGAGCCCCACGGGTAGCCTTCTGCTCAGCAGTGCCTCGGAGAAATCCCTTTCCCCTACAGGGAGCTTCTTTCTGTCTGCTAGCAGTTCCTCCAGACTAGGAGCCTGCTGCACGGTTCTATCTCTTCCCGCCTTCCCCTATGGGAAGGTTGCCTATGCACGTCTTTTCCCTTCTTCCCCTACGGGAAGACTCTTCCTTTCTTCCCTCAATTCTCCTGCTCTCACCCACAAGCTCCACCCACCATCTGACACCCTTTCCTAGCCAGCACACATGCGAGAGGAACTGCTGCTAGTGTGTGTGTCATGTGTACATTGCCACGAAGATCGTCGCGGTTGCACATTTTGACTTCTCACAGCTGAGTTGCTGTTTCTTTGTGTTTGGCAGCTAGGGAGTTAATTCTGTCGGTGCTGGGACTGGGTGCAGTTTCTCCCGGCTGCAATTGATTATTTGTTGATTGGTTTCCTTTAAATTCCTGGTTGTCTGCTTTGGGAGTTGCCAGTGAAATCCTTCATGCAGACCACAGATAGGAATGAATCTGTATAGACTTAAGTTGAGAGCTCCTTAGCTGTTTTAAGCTCAACTTACTTAGAGTTTATTTCCCAGACCATTTATGTTCCTTCGGTGTTTGAGTGTGTATGCAAGTGAGTGCTATCCTGTCTGTCTTATATGTCTAATCTGTGTATTTAGCTGAGATCAGCCCATATCCCTTTGGTGGTAATCAGGATCCTTCTTAGGACTGATTACAGGGTTCAGGGTCTGACAGGAGACAGGGTTAGGCTGGAGACTTGGACCTCTGAACCATTATCAGTACCTCCAAGGTAAGGGATTAGTTAGGACCCCAGTGTAGGGTCAGGTTAGACCCCGGTCCTCCTCTTTCCTGTTACAGCTCATCAAGTCCTCAAGATTAACCCTGAGTTCAACTATATCGTTTCTGCACATCAAGTCCTCAAGATTAACCCTAAGTTCTGCAGAGATTGTGTCAGGTAAATCTATTTTATACTTACATTCTGATGTTGCTAAACTATATGTTGTATAGAGTGTGGTTCCTGTATAAATAGTTTACTGACATTGTATTCATATCATTAGACAGCGTGACATTTTCACTGGCCATAAAAAATTATCTCTAGTTACCATGGATCCAGTAGCTCAGCTGGCTCTGCAGTTGCAGGGATTATCCATGGAGCTGACGGACATTAAGTCCAATGTTTTGTCTCCCCTGGAGCAAACCAGAGTTGAACCTAAAGTAGCTCTTCCAGATAGGTTCACTGGTGTGGCGAGACAAATTTTTTACCTTCCGGGAGGCATGTAAATTGTATTTTCGGCTTCGGCCGCGATCATCAGGGAGTGATGAGCAGAGAGTGGGAATTGTTATCTCACTTCTTCAAGGGGACCCTCAATCCTGGGCATTTTCCCTTCCTCCGGGATCCCCGGCTCTACAGTCTGTAGATCAATTTTTTACTGCTCTGGGATTGGTATATGATGACCCAGATCGGGTCTCTCTTGCTGAGACCAAATTACGTAAGTTACAGCAGGGAGATCGTCCGGCGGAGGAATTTGCTTCTGAGTTTCGTAGATGGGCCACGGATACTCAGTGGAATGACCCAGCTCTTAGGAGCCAGTTTTGTCATGGGCTTTCTGACAAATTAAAAGACGTTTTGGCTCAGTATGAGTCTCCTCCTTCTCTGGAGGCTGCTATGGCCCTAACTATCCGTACTGATAGACGGCTTCGGGAGAGGGGTGAGGTAACTCCACTCCCTGTTGTTTCTCCACCTACTACTAAAGTCCCTTATGTTGAGGTTCCCCTTGTCTGTTCGGATGAGCCTATGCAGTTGGGAGGGACATCTTTTCGTAGTAGGGGATTGGCGGCACGCCGCAGGACTAGAAGGTGTTTTTTCTGCGGGAAAGAGGGACATTTTGTTGGAGAATGTCCATCCCGTGTCTTGTTAAGTAAAAAGTCGCCGGAAAACTGCTAATCCCAGGTTGTGTGGTGGACGACAACCTGGGAGTATGTATTTCATCCGCCGGTTCTTCTCAGTTCCTTGTACCAGTGGAGGTGGTGGTTGGTACTAGAGTGAAGAGATTGTCTGTTCTTCTGGATAGTGGTTCTGGGGCTAATCTGGTTGACGCTCAGTATGCTCAGGCTCAAGGTATGCATCTGAGAGTATTGGTCAAACCGATGCCTATTTTCTTCATTGACGCCAGGCCTCTCGGCCAAGGTAGCTTTGTTCATGAGGTTCATAACATTGACCTTCGGGTAGGGGCAATACATAGGGAACAATTATCTTGTTATGTGTTGGAGGGTCTACCTACTCCTATTGTGTTGGGACTTCCTTGGCTGGTTAAACATAACCCTGTGATTAATTCGCAGTCCAGTGTCATGTGTGCATCGCCACGAAGATCGTCGCGGTTGCACATTCTGACTTCTCACAGCTGAGTTGCTGTTTCTTTGTGTTTGGCAGTTAGGGAGTTAATTCTGTCTGTGCTCAGTTCTGGGACTGGGTGCAGTTTCTTCCGGCTGCAATTAATTATTTGTTGATTGGTTTCCTTTAAATCTCTGGTTGTCTGTGTTGGGAGTTGCCAGTGAAATTCTTCATGCAGACCACAGATAGGATTGTATCTGTATTGACTTAAGTTTAAGAGCTCCTTAGTTGTTTAAGCTCACCTTGCTTAGAGTTTAATATCCCAGATCATTTATGTTCCTTCTGTGTTTGAGTGTGTATGCAAGTCTGTGTTTTCTCCAGTCTGTCTTATATGTCTAATCTGTGTATTTAGCAGAGATCAGCCCATATCCCTTTGGTGGTAATCAGAATCCTTCTTAGGACTGATTACAGGGTTCAGGGACTGATAGGAGACAGGGTTAGGCCAGAGACTTGGACCTCTGAACCATTATCAGTACCTCCAAGGTGAGGGATTAGTTAGGACCCCAGTTTAGGGTCAGGTTAGACCCCCGGTCCTCCTCTTTCCTGTGACAGTGTATCAAGTCCTCAAGATTAGCCCTGAGTTCAACGGATATCGTGTCAGGTAAATCTATTCTATATTTACATGCTGATGTTGCTAATCTATATGTTGTATAGAGTGTTGTTCTTTTAAGAATAGTTTACTGACATCGTACACATATCATAAGACCACGTGACATTTTCACTGGCCCATAAAATTATTCCCAGTTGCCATGGATCCAGTAGCCCAGCTGGCTCTGCAGTTGCAGGGATTATCCATGGAGCTGACGGACATTAAGTCCAAAGTTTTGTCTCCCTCGGAGCAAACCAGATTTGAACCTAAAGTAGCTCTCCCGGACAGGTTCACTGGTGGGCGAGACAAATTTTTTACCTTCAGGGGAAACATGTAAATTGTATTTTCGGCTTCGGCCTCGATCATCAGGGAGTGAAGAGCAGAGAGTGGGAATTGTTATCTCGCTCCTACAAGGGGACCCTCAATCCTGGCCTTCCCCTTCCTCCGGATCCCCGGCTCTACAGTCAGTAGATCGATTTTTTACTGCCCTGGGTTTGGTATATGATGACCCAGATCGGGTCTCTCTTGCTGAGACAAAATTACGTAAGATACAGCAGGGAGATCGTCCGGCGGAGGAATTTGCTTCTGAGTTCCGTAGATGGGCCACAGATACTCAGTGGAATGACCCAGCTCTTAGGAGCCAGTTTTGTCATGGGCTTTCTGACAAATTAAAGGACGTTTTGGCTCAGTATGATTCTCCTCCATCACTGGAGGCTGCTATGGCTCTAGCTATCCGTACTGATAGACGGCTCCGGGAGAGGTGCGAGGTAACTCCGCCCCTGTTGTTACTCCACCTACTACTAAAGTCCCTTATGTTGAGGTTCCCCTTGTCTGTTCGGAGGAGCCTATGCAGTTGGGAGGGACATCATTTCGTAGGAGGGGATTGGCGGTACGCCGCAGGACTAGAAGGTGTTTCTTCTGCGGGAAAGAGGGACATTTTGTTGGGGGATGTCCATCCCGTGCCTTGTTGAGCAAAAAGTCGCCGGAAAACTGTTAATCCCAGGTTGTGTGGTGGACGACAACCTGGGAGTATGTATTTCGTCCGCTAGTTCTTCTCAGTTCCTTGTACCAGTGGGTGGTGGTTGGTACGAGAGTGGAGAGATTTTCTGTTCTTCTTGATAGTGGGTCCGGGCTAATCTGGTTGACGCTCAGTTTGCTCAGGCTAAAGGGTATGCATCTGAGTGTTTTTGTCAAACCGATCCCTATATCCCCAAATTTGACGCCAGGCCTCTCGCCAAGGTAGCTTTGTTCATGAGGTTCATAACATTGACCTTCGGTAGGGGCAATACATAGGGAACTATTATCTTGTTATGTGTTGGAGGGTCTACCTACTCCTATTGTGTTGGGACTTCCTTGTTGGTTAAACATAACCCTGTGATTAATTGGCAGTCCAGAGATATAAGCCAATGGGGGAGTTTTGCAAAAGTAACTGCATGAACACAGTCATCAGTGCGGTCGTCCCTTTAGTACTTGCCTCCTTTTTTGGAGACTTTGGGATGTGTTCTCGAGGAGGGGTGTCAGGATTTTGCCTCCTCATCGCGTGTATGACTGCTCTATTAATTTACTTCCTGATGCTAAGTTACCTAAAGCTAGGTATATAACCTTTCTGGTCCTGAGAGGCAGGCTATGAAAGATTAATCTCGGAAAGTCTGGCCAAAGGGCATATTTTAGACCTTCATCTTCCCCTGGCCGCGGGGTTCTTTGTGAAAAAAAGATGGAGGCCTACGCCCTTGCTTGGATTTCCCGTGAAACTTAATCGATTACTGTTTGAGATCCAAATCCACTCCCTCTGATTCCTGATCTCTTCAATCAAATTGTTGGCGCCAAATGGTTCTCTAAATTGGATCTCAGGGGGGCGTATAATCTGATTAGGAAAAAGAGGGGGATGAGTGGAAAACGGCGTTTAACACGCCGGAGGGACCATTATGAGAACCTTTCATGCCTTTTGGTCTGACTACTGCACCAGCATATTCCAACATTTTGTTAATGACATTTTTCGTCATCTGGTGGGCTGTTTGTGGTCGTATATTTGGATGACATTTTAATCTACTCACCAGATCTTGTGTCTCACCAGGAAAATGTGAGACAGGTGTTGCAGATCTTGCGAGACAATAAACTATACGCCAAACGGAAAAGTGTGTATTCGCCGTACAGGAACTTCAGTTTTTGGGTTTCTTGGTGTCAGCCTCCGGTTTCCGTATGGACCCTGAAAAGGTGAGAGCAGTGCTTGAATGGGATCAGCCAGAGGATCTTAAGGCTCTGCAGCGTTTTCTGGGGTTTGCTAACTACTACCGGAAATTTATTTGAAATTTCTCATCTGTTGTCAAACCTCTCACTGACATGACAAGAAAAGGGACGGATTTTTCTAAATGGTCGGACAAAGCTTGCCAAGCTTTTTTCCTCTTTGAAAAAAATTTTTGCTTCGGCACCCGTTCTCATCCAACCAATGCATCACAGCCGTTCGTTTGGAGTGGGACGCGTCTGACGTAGGGGTGGGTGCAATATTGTCCAGGGTCCGTCCCCTGGTAAATGGCATCCCGTGCGCTTTCTTTTCTAAAAAATTGTCGTCCGCCGAAAGGATTATGATATCGGCAATAGGGAACTTTTGGCCATTAAGTTGGCTTTTGAAGAAGGGCGTCACTTTTGGAGGGGGCAGTCCACCCGGTCACCGTCATTACTGATCCAAGAACCTGCTGTATTTGGAATCTGCTAAGCGTCTGAATTCCAGACAAGCTCGATGGTCGTTGTTTTTTACCAGGTTTAATTTTGTTGTCACTTATCGCCCTGGATTAAGAATGTTAAGGCGGATGCCTTGTCTCGCAGTTTCCCCGGGGCCGGGAAAATGGATGACCCGATTCCTATCCTTTAGGAGGGTGGTAGTGTCGGCTGTATTTCTGAGCTTGAGGAGGAGGTGTTAGAGGCTCAGGGGGACGCCCCTGCAGGACCTCCAGGGAGACTGTTTGTCCCAAATCATTGAGACAAAAGGTTATTGAGGCACATCATAATTCTGCTTTAGCAGGACATCCAGGGAGTAAAAGGGAACTTTAGATCTCCTTTCTCGCCGGTTTTGGTGGCCTAACGTTAAAAAAGATGTTTAAACTTTTGTCGCGTCCTGTGGGGTTTGTGCTCGCTCTAAGACCCCTCATACCCTCCGTCTGGACCCTTTTACCCTTGAAACTTCCGGAGCGTCCATGGACTCATTTGTCTATGGACTTCATCACGGACCTTCTCAGTCGTCAGGGAAGACTGTCATACTGGTGGTTGTTGACAGGTTCAGTAAGATGGGACATTCATTTGCTCTTCCTGCCCTCCCTAATGCTAAAACTCTGGCGCAGGTGTTCAATGGGGAGATTGTGAGACTTCATGGTTGCCTTCTGATGTGGTGTCAGATAGGGGGTCTCAGTTTGTGTCCAAGTTTTGGAGGCATTTTGTTTACGTCGGGGGATGCAATTGTCATTTTCCTCGGGTTTTCATACCGCAGACCAATGGTCAGACAGAGCGTCTGAATCAAAGCCTAGAGACTTATCTTCGTGTTTTGTCTCAGAGAACCAGGAGGACTGGTCTTTTTTTCTTGCCTCTGGCAAGTTCGCTCTTAACACAGGCGGAGCGAGTCCACTGGTAAGTCCCCGTTTTTTGGGCATATGGTTTTCATCCCCAGTTTTGTAAATTCAATGGGGAGGCCCTTCTGGGGTTCCTGAGGAGGAGCGTTTCTCGTCGTCACTTGCTTCAGTGTGGAAAGGGGTATTGAATAATCTGAGTGCTATGGGGAACCGTTAAAAAACGTATGGCTGATAGGAGGGAGAGTTTCTGGTCCAGATCTTAATGTGAACGATCTGTAGGTTGTCTACCAGGAAATAAAAACTTAAAGTTCCCTCCTGGAAGCTGGGCCCCAATTAATCGGGCCTACAGGGTCAGTTTTCCCTAATTAATCTGTGGCATTTCGTCTGGACCCCCTCCTACGTTTAAAATTCATAATGTGTTCCACAAGTCATTACTTAAGAGGTACGTGGCACCAGTCAATACATCACCTCTACCTCCTCCTCCAGTGGTGGTCAATGGTAACTTGGAGTTCAAGTGTCAAAGATCATTGACTCACGTCTGAATCGCCGGTCCCTTCAGTATTGGTGCCTTGGAAGGGGTATGGTCCAGAGGAGAGGACGTGGGTTCCTGCGTCTGACATTAACGCAGATCGTTTGGTGCGGACCTTCCACAGAACTCACCCGGGCAAACCTGCCCTGAGGGTCCGGAGGCCCTCGTAGAAGGGGGTACTGTCATGTGTGCATCGCCACGAAATCGTCGCGGTTGCACATTCTGACTTCTCACAGCTGAGTTGCTGTTTCTTTGTGTTTGGCAGTTAGGGAGTTAATTCTGTCTGTGCTCAGTTCTGGGACTGGGTGCAGTTTCTTCGGCTGCAATTAATTATTTGTTGATGGTTTCCTTTAAATCTCTGGTTGTCTGTTTGGAGTTGCCAGTGAAATTCTTCATGCAGACCACAGATAGGTTTGTAACTGTATTGACTTAAGTTAAGAGCTCCTTAGTTTTTTAAGCTCACCTTGCTTAGAGTTTAATATCCCAGATCATTATGTTCCTTCTGTGTTTGAGTGTGTATGCAAGTCTGTTTTCTCCAGTCTGTCTTATAGTCTAATCTGTGTATTTAGCAGAGATCAGCCCATATCCCTTTGGTGTAAACAGATCCTTTAGGACTGATTACAGGGTTCAGGGACTGATAGGAAAACAGGGTTAGGCTGGAGACTTGGACCTCTGAACCATTATCAGTACCCCAAGGTGAGGGATTAGTTAGGACCCCAGTTTAGGGTCAGGTAGACCCCCGTCCCCCCCTTTTCCTGTGACAGTGTATCAAGTCCTCAAGATTAGCCCTGAGTTCAACGGATATCGTGTCAGGTAAATCTATTCTATATTACATGCTGATGTTGCTAATCTATATGTTGTATAGAGTGTTTGTTCTTTTAAGAATAGTTTACTGACATCGTACACATATCATAAGACCGCGTGACATCCAGAGAGATAAGCCAATGGGGTGAGTTTTGCAAAAGCAACTGCATGAACACAGTCATCAGTGCGGTCGTGCCATACATTGCCTCCTTTTTTGGAGGATTTTGGGGATGTTTTTTCTCTGAGGAGGGGTGTCGGGAGTTGCCTCCTCATCGCGTTATGACTGCTCTATTAATCTACTTCCTGATGCTAAGGTTTGCCTAAAGCTAGGTTGTATAATCTTTCTGGTCCTGAAAGACAGGCTATGAAAGATTATATTTCTGAAAGTCTGGCCAAAGGGCATATTAGACCTTCATCTTCCCTGTGGCCGCGGGTTCTTCTTTGTGAAAAAAAAGATGGAGGCCTACGCCCTTGCTTGGATTCCGCGAACTTAATCGGATTACTGTTCGAGATCCGTATCCACTCCCTCTTATTCCTGATCTTTTCAATCAAATTGTTGGCGCCAAATGGTTCTCTAAATTGGATCTCAGGGGGGCGTATAATTTTAAATTAGGATAAAAGAGGGGGATGAGTGGAAAACGGCGTTTAAACACGCCGGAGGGACATTATGAAAACCTGGTCATGCCTTTTGGTCTGACTACTGCTCCAGCAGTATTCCAACTTTTTTGTTAATGACATTTTTCGTCACCTTGTGGGGGTGTTTGTGGTCGTATATTTGGATGACATTTTAATTTACTCGCCAGATCTTGTGTCTCACCAGGAGCATGTGAGACAGGTGTTGCAGATCTTGCGAGACAATAAACTATACGCCAAACTGGAGAAGCGGCTTTTGCCGTACAGGACTTCAGTTTTGGGTTTTTTGGTGTCAGCCTCCGGTTTCCGGATGGACCCTGAAAAGGTGAGAGCAGTGCTTGAATGGGATCAGCCAGGGGATCTTAAGGCTCTGCAGCGTTTTTTGGGTTTGCTAATTACACCCCAAAATTTATTTGTAAAATTTCACGTCTGTCGTCAAACCTCTCACTGACATGACGAGAAAAGGGACGGGTTTTTCTAAGTGGTCGGACAAAGCTTGCCAAGCCTTTCCTCTTTAAAAAGATGTTTTTGCTTCGGCACCCGTTCTCATCCAACCAGATGTATCTCAGCCGTTCATTGTGGAGGTGGATGCGTCGACGTAGGGGGGGTGCTATATTGTCCCAGGGTCCGTCCCCTGGTAAATGGCATCCGTGCGCTTTTTTTCTAAGAAATTGTCGTCCGCCGAAAGGGAAATTTTGAAATCGGCAATAGGGAACTTTTGGCCATTAAATTGGCTTTTTTAAGAATGGCGTCACTTTTGGAGGGGCAGTCCACCCGGTCACCGTTATTACTGATCACAAGAACCTGCTGTATTTAGAATCCGCTAAGCGTCTGAATTCCAGACAAGCTCGATGGTCGTTGTTTTTTACCAGGTTTAATTTTGTCGTCACTTATCGTCCGGGGTCTAAGAATGTAAAGGCTGAGCCTTTTCTCGCAGTTTCCCAGGGGGCCCGGGAAAAACGGACGACCCGATTCCTATCCTTCAGGAGGGGTGGTAGTGTCGGCTGTATGTTCTGAGCTTGAGGAGGAGGTGTTTAAGGCTCAGGGGGACACCCCTGCAGGACCTCCAGGGAGACTGTTTTGTCCCGAATCATTTGAGACAAAAGGTTATTGAGGCACATCATAATTCTGCTTTAGCAGGACATCCAGGAGTAAGGCTACTTTAGATCTCCTTTCCCGCCGATTTGTGGTGGCCTAACGCTAATAAAGATGTTATAACTTTTTGTCGCTCCTGTGGGTTTGTGCTCGCTCTAAAACTCCTCATACCCGTCCGTCTGGGACCCTTTTACCCTTGAAACTCCGGAGCGCCAGGACTCATTATCTATGGACTTCATTACGACCTTCCTCCGTCGTCTGGAATACTGTCATACTGGTGGTTGTTGACAGGTTCAGTAAGATGGCACATTTCGTGCTCTTCCGGCACGCCCTAATGCTAAAACTCTGGCGCAGGTGTTTCATTAGGGAGATCGTGAGACTTCATGGGTTGCCTTCTGATGTGGTGTCAGATAGGGGTCTCAGTTTGTGTCCAAATTTTGGAGGGCATTTTGTTTACGTCGAGGATGCAATTGTCGTTTTCCTCGCTTTTCATCCACAGACCAATGGTCAGACAGAGCGTCTGAATCAGAGTTTAGAGACATATCTCCGGTGTTTTGTACGAGAACCAGGAGGACTGGTCTTCTTTCTTGCCTCTGGCAGAGTTTCGCTCTTAACAACAGGCGGAGCGAGTCCACTGGAAGTCCCCATTTTTGGGCATATGGTTTTCATCCCCAGTTTTTCTACTTTCAATGGGGGGGGTCCTTCTGGGGTTCCTGAGGAGGAGCGTTTCTCGCGTCACTTGCTTCTGTGTGGCGAGGTGAATTGAATAATTTGAGTAATATGGGGAACCGATACAAACTATGGCTGATAGGAGGAGAGTTTCTGGTCCAATCTGAATGTGAACGATCTGTATGGTTGTCTACCAGGAATATAAAACTTAAAGTGCCCTCCTGGAAACTGGGTCCCAGATTCATCGGCCGTACAGGATTCAGTTCCATAATTAATCCTGTGGCATTTCGTCTGGAACTCCCTTCTACGTTTAAATTCATAATGTGTTCCACAAGTCATTACTTAAAAGTATGTGGCACCAGTCATAACGTCACCTCACCTCCTCCTCCAGTGTTGGTCAAATGTAACTTGGAATTTCAAGTATCAAAAATCATTGACTCTCGTCTGAATCGCCGGTCCTTCAGTACTTGGTGCATTGGAAGGGGTATGGTCCGGAGGAGAGGACGTGGGTCCCTGCGCTGATGTTAACGCCAGATCGTTTGGTTCGGACCTTCCACAGAACTCACCCGGGCAGGCCTGGCCCTGAGGGTCCGGAGGCCCCTCGTAGAAGGGGGTACTGTCATGTGTACATTCCAGAAGATCGTCGCGGTTGCACATTTGACTTCTCACAGCTGAGTTGCTGTTTCTTGTGTTGGCAGCTAGGGAGTTAATTCTGTCTGTGCTCGTGCTGGGACTGGTGCAGTTTCTCCCGCTGCAATGATTATTTGTTGATTGGTTTCCTTAAATTCCTGATTGTCTATTTTGGGGGAGTTGCCATGAAATCCTTCATGCAGACCACAGATAGGAATGAACTGTATAGACTTAAGTTAGAGCTCCTTAGCTGTTTTAAGCTCAACTACTTAGAGTTTATTTTCCCAGACCATTATGTTCCTTCGGTGTTTGAGTGTGTATGCAAGTGATGCTATCCTGTCTGTCTATATGTCTAAATGTTGTATTTAGCTGAGATCACCCATATCCCTTTGGTGGTAATCAGGACCTTCTTAGGACTGATTACAGGGTTCAGGGTCTGACAGGAGACAGGTTAGGCTGGAGACTTGGACCTCTGAACCATTATCATACCTCCAAGGTAAGGGAATTAGTTAGGACCCCAGTGTAGGGTCAGGTTAGACCCCGTCCTCCTCTTTCCTGTTACAGCTCATCAAGTCCCAAGATTAAGCCTGAGTTCAACTATATCGTTTCTGCACATCAAGTCCCAAGATTAACCCTAAGTTCTGCAGAGATTGTGTCAGTAAATCTATTTTATACTTACATTCTGATTTTGCTAAACTATATGTTGTATAGAGTGTGGTTCCTGTATAAATAATTTACTGACATTGTATCAATCATTAGACAGCGTGACAGTGTGGGATGGATGCAGTGTTGTGTCAGAGCCAGTTAAGAGTCCCATCTTACCTGAAAGATGGGATACCACACCTCTGGTTGAGGTGCAGTACCTCTGTGGCACTGGACCCTCAGGGGCACCACACAAGTATCGTATGTACGAGCCGTGTGTATGGAGCGTATCTAGCGGAGCTGTGTGTACAGAAAGTAAATAGCGGGCTGTGTGTATGGAGAGTAGTAGCGGAGATTGTATGGAGAGTATGTAGCGGGCTTGTGTACGGAGAGTATGTAAGCGAAGATATGTATGGAGAGTATGTACGGAGCTGTGTGTATTAGAATATGTAGCAAGATGTGTGTACGGAAGTAATTAGCAAGATGTGTACGGAGCGTATGTAAGCAGAAAGTGTACAGATAGTATGTAGCAGAGATGTGTGTACGTAGAGTAAGTTAGCAGAGATGTGTGTATGAAGCGATGTAGCGAAGCCGCCCTAGTAACGGAGGTATGTACGGAACCCATTCCCCACTCCATCAAGGTCGTTACAGTTGAGTATCGGATTTATCTTTATACCTATGGTCCAGATGTCTTTTCCATTTGTCATGCCTACTAGTGTGGTCAGGATGTGTGGTTCTTATTGGCTATAAAGGACTTTTATTGATTTATTTTTTTTCATGCCTAGGGAGTCTTTTTCTTCCTTATTCCTACTTCAACCCCTTAATGTCCATGACGTGCACAGTCCGTCATGGCAGATGTCAGTTTCCGGCACCAGGACGGACTGTACACGTCATGCCTTTGAACTACACACTGCTGGTAAACACCAGTGGTAGTTCAGTGCCGACAGCTGTCTAATGACACTGACAGACATGCAAGAGGTACGGGACCTTTGCAGTCGGTCCCCACACCCAACACGCTGTGATTGGTCAGTCAATCTGACTGACCAAACACAGCAGCGATCAGCAGGAGAGGCTGACATTCAGCTTCTCCTGCCCGATCATTCAGGAGCTCAGCGCTGCAGTGGCCGATCTTCCTTTTACTGACAGCCGGGAGCGGCGTCCCCGCAAAAAACAAGCCGCCAAACACGCCACAGAAAAATTAAAAAAGTTAAGCCGCAGAATAAAGTGATGCAAAAAAATTTTTTTTTCTATAAAATTTTTATTGTGAAAAAACGCCAAAACAAAAAAAAAAGAATAAATGGGTATTGCTGAAATCAATGACCCAAGAATAAAGCTCCTTACCAATTTTACCACACTTGGTACGAAGGAAAAAAAAACAATTCCCGAATTGCTGGTTTTTCATTCTGCTCCACAAAAATCAAATAGGAAGCGACAAAAAAAGTTATGTGCCCGAAAATGTACCAATAAAAACACCCTCATCCCCAAAAAATAAGCCCGCACGACTCTCAAAAACGGCAGCAAAAATTTCTTACAAAAAACTCCAAAAAAAAGCGTCTTTAGTGTGGCAAACAAACAAAAAAAGGAGAAATCGTACGCTGTAATCGCACCAACCCGAAAAAAAATTCGCCTAATCACTAATCCCGCACGAAACGCGTAAAAAATAAAACAATTTCTTCACCTTTTTGGATTTGTCATTCCTGCCTCCCAAAATCCAGTAAGCATCACAGTGGTTTAACCCCCACAATGGGGTATGACGTACCAGGACAAATTGCACAACCACTTTTGGGTCCATTTCTCCGTTACCCTAAAAAAAAAAAAATTTGGGGGCAAAAAGAAATTTTTTGGGAAAAATATGATTTTTTTATTTTCCGGTTTCTACGTTATAAACTTCTTAAGCACTTGGGGGTTCAAAGTGCCACCACACTCTAGAAATTCCTTGGGGGCAGTTTCCAAATGGGGTCCCACTTGTGGGAGGTTTCTATGCTTAGGCACATCAGGGGCTCTGCAAACGCAACATGACACCCCAACCATTCCATCAAAGTCTGCATTCCAAAACGGCCTCCTTCCCTTCCGACTCTACCAGCGCCCAAATAGTGGTTTACCCCCAGAAAAGGGGTAACAGCGTACTCAGGACAAATTTCACAAAAACTTTTTGGGGTCCTGTTACCCTTGAAAAAAAAATTGGGGGTGAAAAGAACATTTTGTGGAAAAAAATTTTTTTAAATTTACAGCTGTACGTTAAAACCTTCTGTGAAGCCCTTGGGGGTTCAAAGTGCCACCCACTTTAGATAAGTTCCTTGGGGGGTCTATTTCAAAATGGGGTCACTAAGGGGTTTCCCTGTTTTTGGTACACAGGATCTTCCAAACGCGACATGGTGTCCGCCTCGATTCCCCAATTTGACATCAAAACTCAAAGTGCTCCTTCCCTCCTGAGCATTGCTGGCGCCTAAAGATTGTCTTCCTCCACACATGGGGGTACAGTTACTCAGGAGAAATTTTGCAACAAAAAATTGTAGTTCATTTCTCCTATACCCTTGACAAAAAAAAAGAATTGTGTTGAAAAAAAATTTTGGGGAAAAAAAAATTAAAGTTCATTTTTTCCTTCCACATTGCTTTCAATTCTGTGAAGTACCTATAGGTTAATAAACTTCTTGAATGTGGTTTTGAACACCTTGAGGGGCAGTTTTTTTGAAAGGTGTCACTTTTGGGTATTTTCTTCATATTGACCCCTCAAAGTGACTTCAAATTGAGGTGGTCCCTAAAAAAATGTTTGAAATTTT
>JARQOD010011219.1:0-24291 GCA_033576555.1 Oophaga sylvatica
ATCATCATTATCATTATCATTATCAGCATCAGCATCAGCATCAGCATCATTATCATTATTATCATCATCATCATCATCATCATCATCATCACATAAGTTTAACGGCCCACTAGCATTGTGTTCCGCCCCTCGGGACTGCGCACCCTCAATAGGAGCTTCATCACACTGTCCATCAGAAACATTTTTCCCCCAGAGATCCTTAGACCGGGAAAAGTCATTACCCAATATGACGGGGGGCACCAGGTTCTTCACTACACCCACTTCACATGAAACCTCCCCGCGTTTGGGGATCAAGTCCACGACAGTCTCTGGGTAGACTTTGGTGTCTCCATGGACGCACACCACACTCAGGTGTTTATCAGGGATAAAGTCCCTATCAATCAGGCTGTCCCATACGGAAGTCACTGGACTCTCTGAGTCCAAGAGGGCCTGTGCTGGGCAGTCATTTACAACCACCGGGGACCCCTGTGGTCCAGTCTCTTCGGCTGAGGTGGACACACACACAGGCTCTGCGCAGGGAGAGAGGGATCCGCCAACATCACAACACATAGGCTCCCCCTCTATTGGACAGTTGGCTGCAATTTCACGACATCTCCAACACTGTCCATCACACTCTCCCACCCACACGACCCCAACAGCTGGAACGCTCTTACCGGGAGAGTTCGGCGTCCAGGAACTCTGAAGTGACGACCTCTCAGACGGCTGGTCACGGAGGCAGTCTTTGGTGGTGAAGGCCCTCTCCATCAGGCTGACCAGACGATTGGCGTCCTGGTGGTCTCCTTGTCCGACCTCTGGCTGTACCTCAGGAGGACGTGCTTGGGTGTAGCAGTCCACTATCACCTTTTCAACTCCATAATCAGGTTTGCTGACTGCAGACTCCCAAATGCATCTCCAGTTATGAACTCCCCTGGCACGGGCTGTCACCGTAACACCCAGCCGGGTAAGAATCTCCGCTTTCAGCTTGGCATAGTCTTGGCTGTCCTGCTCGCTCAGGTCAGCATAGGCCCTTTGGGGTTCTCCAATCAGATAGGGTGCGACCATCATGGCCCATTCAGATAGGGACAGATTCTCCTTCTCTGCCAGTCCCTCAAACCTAGTGAGATATACCTCCACATCGTCACGAGGTGTCATCTTTTTCAGGGACCGTCTTACCGCCTTCTTTACAGCGGACAATGCAGGTGACTTTGCAACATTACTTTGGGACGATGCGCTGCAAGTCTTTTGTAGTGCTGCAACCTGCTCAAAAAACAACCGGTTATTCTCCTGCTGCTGCTGCAGGAATTGCTGCTGGGCCTGCTGCATGCGCTGCTGGTGCTGCAGGCGCTGCCGCTCCATGCTCTGCTGCATGCTCCGCTGGGCCTGGACCAGGTACTCAACGAGCTCCTCGATACTGCCGGACTTATCTGTCTCAACCACGGCAGTCTTATGTTGCACATTAACTTGCGCCATTTGTTCAAACAGCGCCTCCATGCTGTCATCCATGCTGTCAGACTTCTCTGTCTCAACAACGGCAGTCTTCACTCAAGACATACACACTCCACAGTCTTTTCCACCGAAAGTTCAGCTTTGCTGTGCAGACACTTTTTTTTTTTTTTTTTTTCTCTGCAAACTCTATTAGGGCCACTGTCTCTTTAAGACTGCTCCAACAGACACACTTTTTTTTTTTTCTTTCTCTGCTGCTGTTTCAACAGACTTCACCTTTTATTGCTGTCTCTCGCCACTGTGTTGCACGCACATTCCAGCACCAATTGTAAGCTTTTCAGGGGATATAGCTCTGGGATCGCCGTCCGGGTAGACGGAGATGGCACAGAAACAGTTCATTCACAGACAGCAGTTCTGGTAAAAACTGGCCGCAACCAGTTTTATTAAAGTCCACAGCAAACAGAACATAATCAAAACAAAATCATAAACATAAGCCCTGGGCTTGTCCAGCCACTTACTACACTTAGATAGATTTCCCTCTCTATCCGGGTCCAGACTCTAACAGCCTGTCCCCAAAACAACACATATGTTCAGTAGTTACCAGCATGGAGTTTCACAGAGTCTCCTCCTTGTGTCTGAAGGCATATCCAACGTCCAGACTTGAGAGAGCTCCCTCCTATTCAGCAGCTATCCGCATGGATTCTCACAGAGACTACTCCTGTGTCCGGGGTACATCGAGCACCCAGACTGAGACAGCTCATACTCCTGGAGACTCCTTCTTGTGCCTGGACTCCTTGTCCAGACTAAGCGAGCTCTCTGTCTGTGTTCGCAGACACCTACTTCTGGTCTCCTAATTAACAGCTGAGTGGTTTCAGGCCTGAGCTGCAAGTGTGTACTGAATGTAAGGTGTAGTGACCTTTCTCTACCACTAGGTTTACAAAGCCATACATTTCCCTTATACCAGTCAGCAAAGTATCTAGGTGAAATGTACACCCCATTCAACACACATACTCTCACTGTCTCACAATATTATTATATATATATAATATATATATATGTGTTCTATGTGTATATATCTATTCTTTCTTTTGTGATTGAAATACTATTCTTTTGGATCCATTATATGTCAGTTTTGCAAGCCTGCGAGAAATTCTCGCAAGTCGGATGAAAATCGGATGTTACAAGGTACACACACATGCGATTAAATCGCATCTTTGAAGGAAAATCGGATGCCAGAAGGATGTGTGATGTTTGCATTTTGATACGACAATCGACCGACTAAAACATACCGATTTTTTGTAGTTGTGTCTGACGCCGGCCTAATAGGCAAAGTGGAATTACTTTAGACCTAGATATAATTTTTTTTTACAGGCCTCATGAACAGGGACAAAACCCATTTGATCATTATAGTTGAATAAACATAAGACAGCAGATTATATTCTACCCAGCTTGCGTTGCACATAAATGTACACTAGCAGCGTCGGACTGGAGTACCTTAGGTCGACCAGAGAAAAATCATTCTTGGGGCCCACCATCATAACTTTTGAAGAAGGGAAAGAGGAACAAAGGCTGCTGCGCAAACACACCCATTTCACAACGAGTCACACCCATGTCCATGCCCAAAACACACCCATTTAGCACTGCTTATCACACTAACTGGTACTGAGGGCACAGTGGCTGTCATTATGGGCACAGTGGCTGGTACTGTGGGCACACTGACTGGTAGTGAGGAAAAGAAAGAACAGAGAGAGAGAAAAAAGAAAACAGAGCAAGAGAAAGAAAAAAGAAAGGAGAGAGAAAGAAAGAACAGAGAGAGAAAGAACAGAGAGAGAAAGAAAGAACAGAAAGAGAGAGAAAGAAAGAGGCGGGAAGAACAGAAGAGAAAGAAACAAAGAAAGAAAGAACAGAGTGAATGAGAGAAAGAACAGAGAAAGAAAGAATAGAGAGAGACAGAAAGAGGGGACAGAAAAAAGAACAGAAAGAGAGAAAGAAAGAGGGGAAAAAAGAAAGAACAGAGAGAAAGAGAGAGAACAGACAGAGAAAGAAAGAGAACAGAGGGAGAGAAAGAAACAAAGAAAAAAGAACAGAGAGAGAAGAAAGAAACAAAGAAAAAAGAACAGAGAGAGAAAGAAAGAGAAAGAAAAAGAACAGAGAGAGAAAAAGAACAGAGAGAGAAAGAAAGAACTGAGAGAGAAAGAAAGAGGGAAAGAAAGAGCAGAGATATAGAAAGAAAAAGAAAAGAAAAAGAAAAAGAAAAGAAAGAAAGAAAGAAAGAAGGAAAGTAAGAAAGAACAGAGAGGGAGAAAGAAAGAAAGAATAGAGATAGAAAGAAGAAAACAGAGGGAGAGAAAGAAAGAGGGGAAAGAAAAAAAAGAGGGTAAAGAAAGAACAGAGAGAGAAAGAAGGAAAGAAGAGAGAGAGAAAGAGATTAGAGAGAAAGAACAGAGAACGAGAAAGCGGGGAAAGAAAGAACAGAGAAAGAGGGGAAAGAAAGAACAGAGAGAAAGAAAGGTAAAAGAAAGAGAACAGAGAGAAAGAAAGAGAACGAAAGAGGGGAAGAACAGAGAGAGAGAAAGAAACAAAGAAAGAAAGAACAGAGTGAATGAGAGAAAGAACAGAGAAAGAAAGAATAGAGAGAGACAGAAAGAGGGGACAGAAAAAAGAACAGAGAGACAGAAAGAGGGGAAAAAAGAAAGAACAGAGAGAAAGAGAGAACAGAGAGAGAAAGAAAGAACAGAGAGACAGAAAGAAAGAAACAAAGAAAAAAGAACAGAGAGAGAAAGAAAGAGGAGAAAGAAAAAGAACAGAGAGAGAAAAAAAGAACAGCGAGAAAGAAAGAGGGGAAGGAAAGAAAGAACAGAGATAGAGCAAGAAAGAAAGAAAGAAAGAGTAAGAAAGAACAGAGAGGGAGAAAGAAACAAAGAATAGAGATAGAAAGAAGAAAACAGAGAGAGAAAGAAAGAGGGGAAAGAAAAAAAGAGGGTAAAGAAAGAACGGAAGAGAGAAAGAAGGAAAGAACAGAGAGAGAAAGAAAGAACAGAGAGAGAAAGAAAGAGATTAGAGAGAAAGAAAGAACAGAGAGAGAGAAAACGGGGAAAGAAAGAACAGAGAGAGAAAGAGGGGAAAGAAAGAACAGAGAAAAAGAAAGGGGAAAGAAAGAGAACAGAGAGAAAGAAAGAGAAAGAAAGAGGAAAGAAAGAACAGAGAGAGAGAAAGAAAGAACAGAAAGAGAAAGAAAGAACAGAGAGAGAAAAAAGAAAACAGAGCGAGAGAAAGAAAAAGAAAGGAGAGAGAAAGAAAGAACAGAGAGAGAAAGAGGGGAAAGAAAGAAAGAAAGAACAGAGAGAAAAACAAGAAACAAAGAAAGAAAGAACAGAGAGAGAAGGAAAGAGAACAGAGAGAAAGAAAGATTAGAGAAGGAAAGAAAGAACAGAGAGAAAGAAACAGAGAGAGAGAAAGATTCTATAAAGACACTATAGCAGCCAGACTCCCATTGTAATGCCCACCTGAGCCTCCCGGTACAGGATATATTATGATCCGCTCACATGACCGGCATCCCCGATTCCAAGGCGATCCCGCTGTCCACGCTGTTGGAGGAGGACATGGTGATGGATCTGAAGCATTCCCTGAAGTGCCTCCATGGTTCCGTCGCAATCTCCTCCCGAAATTACCTCATTTCCAGTCAGCTTCCAGCACATCACTTCCGATGGAACGTCACGTTCAGGTTTTAAAGTGCTCCTCGGGGCTCCGCCATGTACTCCTGTGTCCATGGGAAAAGCAAGCTCCCAGCTGGGACAGCCGGGCAGACTCTCAAAATGGGGACTGTCCTGCTGGATCCGGGATGGTTGGGAGGTATGAATGCTCCCCACCATACACCTTATACATGCATGGCTCCGCACACTTCATACACACACAGTTTCGCTTTGTATGCCTCGTTCACACACAGCTCTGCTCCGTACACCCTTCACACACACAGCTCCACTCAGTACCCACATGGCTCCACTCTGTAAACCTCGTACACACATGGCTCAGCTCTGTACACTTTGTACACACAGGGCTCCGTTTTGTACACCCTGTACACACGAGACTCCGCTCTGTACACACAAGGCTCCGTACACTTCATACACACAGGGTTCCGTTTCGTACACCTCGACACACAGCTCCGCTCCGTACACCTCGCACACACGGCTCCACTCCGTACACCTCGTACACACACGCTCCACTCCGTACACCAAGTACACACACACCTCTGCTCCGTACACTTTGTACAGACGCGGCTCTGCTCCACAAACACGCGCTCCGCTCCCTACACTCCATACACACGTGGCTCTGCACACCTAGTAAACACACGGCTTTGCTTCGCACACCCCATACACAAGCAGCTCCGCTCAGTACACCCCATACACATGCGGCTCCGCTCCGTACACCTCGTACACACACAGCTCCACTCCGTACACCAAGTTTACACACGGCTCCGCTCCGTACACTTTGTACACACATGGCTCCGCTCCGCACACCTCGTACACACACTACTCTGCTCCGTACAACTTATACACACAGCTCAGCTACATCCACCCTGTAAACCCCTCCTGACCCCACACATAAACTTCACCTCATCCAGCACCATGACAGCCAGCACAGCAGAGTCCTGCATACTGAGGCCCCTGATCACATGACTCCTGACTCCTCCCCTCCTGTGACCTCATCACAGGTCCTGTGACCACAGAATAGCCTAGCGACGTCATTGCTGGGATTTATAGGATGATGTGGAAATGGCTAGCACAGTGCTCTCAGCTGAATGAGGGGAGTTTGCGTCTAGAGTTGTGCACAGGCGAGATGTAGTGTGCACCACTCGTGCACACTATTGACATGCAGGGCAGGGACTAATGAAGGAGGCAGGAGCTGGGGCTGGGGTCCACCGGAGCATTCTCCGGTGTCCCGGTGCCTCAGTCCAACCCTGTACACTAGTGAAACTTGGGATGTAAAAGTGCCACAGCTAGCAACACATTGGAATGCCTTGAGAAGGATAGGGCTCAGAGCTGGGCCTAAAAGTTAATCCAATTTGTGAGAGTTATTAGGCTGACCTGCTTTTTGTCATTTTCATGTTTTTAAGTATATACCAAAAGTATATGTAAAAAATAATCAAAAGCACCTAAAAAAGATTATGAAGTTTTAGAAAACCTGATATATTTTCCGCTCCTCATTAGATACTATGTTGTTATAAGGTAGAGCATAATTTATTAAATTCACTTTTTGTAAAGTGATTTTCTTATCAGGTCGTCTAAAACTTCCCTCACACAAGGTTTTGTACTTTGAAACGCACATAAAAGTTTGATATTTGACAGCATATGGCATATTTTAGATATGCTTTTTAACTTGTAGTTTAGGAAAAAATATTCCATCTGTTTTTCACATTCTGCTGAGAAATCTATGAAGAGAATTGTTGGAAAAATGTAAGAACTAGAGATGAGCGACTTTGCCTCCGGGAGGGTCAAGTCGGGTTTCGGACCACCCAACTTTCCCAAAAGTCGAGTCGAACAAAATCGGCCGACTATTGGAAAAAGTCGAAGGTACGACTGATACTCGACCCGACCCCAATGCAAGTCAATGGGAAGAAAAGTCGTCAGGGAAGGGAGGACAGTAAACACACCTACAGTGCCCATTTCAATGCCAACTACATCAATTCTTATTACTTAAGCTTATCAACCTTATTTTACTTTATAACAATAGTAACGCATTAAAAACTGGGGGTTATTTGGCTAAAATTGTGGGGGGGCAGGGCTGTCTCCAGGTTTTGTGGGCCCCTGGTGAAAGAATCTCAGTGGGCCCCTTTACCACATACCACGATTCATGATGCTCCGATACAGCAGAGAAATATAGGTATAGTACAATGCCAAATACTTCACTTCTTACATTACATGAGTGATATCTATTGTAAATTCTACAATAGCTCAAAAAACGGACAGTATAGTCCTCCATACAGTATTATGGGCACCACATAGAGCGCCATACAGAATAATGAGCCCCATATGATGCGCCATATATAATGGGCCCCATATGATGCTCTATTATATGATGTGACCCCATGGATGATGCTCCAGTGTATGATGGGCCTATATAATGCTCCATATATAATGGGTCCCATATGATGCTCCAGTGTATATTGGGCCCTGTATATGATGCTCCAGTGTATGATGGGCCCCATTTATAATGCTCCAGTGTATGATGGGCCCCATATATAATGCTTCAGTGTATAATGGGCCCTATCTATGATGCTCAAGTGTATGATGGGCCCCATATATAATTCTGAAGTGTATAATGCTCCCCATATATTGCTCCTAACATTAAAGAAAATGAAATACCTCACCTCGCTGAGCACTGCTCTACTCTGGACTCCTCAGCATCACCATCTTCCAGCTCTCTGTATTGTGACTGTTCAGGCAGAGAGCACACAGACGTGACGTCATTGCGCTCTCTGACCTGAATGTCACTGTCCGGAAACGCAGAAGACGTCACAGCGGTGGAGAAGGGAGAGGTAAGTATTGCAAGTGCTGGGGCCCTGAGCAAGTAGTGGGGGCACACTCATGGGTGCCGGCACTGGCACAGGGCCCCTCATAGTACGCCGGTGTCTCTGATGGCGAGTGGGCCCCCAACCTGCTCAGGGTCCTGGCACTTGCCCGGGTGCGCCAGGTGCTGACGCCGGCCCTGGGGGGTACAGCCCAGTTAGGGAGGTGGAAAAACTGGCATATGTTGAGGAGTAGGCTGGACGTCAGCAGCTGCAAATTGAGGAATTGGAGAAGTCTGAGGAAGAGGAGGACAAAGCGAGTCATTTTGCTGGCAACCTATGTGTCATCAGGGGTACAAAATCCTTTGAAACCCAGGCATGGTTCATTTTAATGAAGGTGAGATCACCTACATATTGGGTCGACAGCCGGGTCCTTTTTTCTGTCAGGATTGATAGCAGCACTGATAGCACACTACCAGCAGGCCAAGCAAGCTCCTGTAAGGCATATTGTGCCAATTCAGGCCCGGTGTCCAGTTTACAGGCCCAGTAGTCAAAAGGGAATGAACTGTGAGGGAGAACATCGATAGGGGAGGAGAAGTAATTTTGAACCATAGTTGACAACTGCTGTCTTCTGTCTGTTGCAATTGATTTAGTGTTACCAGTCGTGTGAGTGTTACTCGAGAAATCAGTCCACAACATGATCATGAAACCCCTGTCTCCAACACCACTTCGGCTGTGTGCACCATGAACACCTCTTCCATTAAGCTCAGTACAGCTCGTGGTAGGACCTGCACTGCTGCTGTGTGCAGGGAATGCCTCTAACAAATGGTTTACCAGAGTTGCTTGCTTGTTTGCCAATATTAGCTCTAGGTTCTCCTGTGGCATGATGTTCTGTAATTTGCCTTTATAGCGTGGATCGAGGATGCTGGCCAACCAGTAGTCGTCATCCTTTATAATTTTGTCAGTGCGGGGATCCCTTTTTAGGATCCGCAAGACATAATCACACATGTGGGCCAATGTTCCAGGTGTCAATGATGCACTGCCAGTGGTGGGTGGAGGAGCACTTTCTGCCAAATTCACATCCCTCCAGTCACGCACAAACACTGTACCTGACCTTGGCAAGCCAACATTTTCTCTTGCCCCCTGTGAAGCATCCTCCTCCCCAAAATAATCATCCCAGTCATCCTCCTCCTCTTCCTCCACTTCATCCAGGACAGTTCCTTGAGCAGACAATGACTGACTGTCATCAAGTCTTCCCTTCTCCTCCTCCTCTGCTGCAGACGCCTGATCCTTAATGTGCGTCAAAGTTTGCATGAGCAGACGCATAAGTGGGATGCTCATGCTTATGATGGCTTCGTCTGCGCTTACCAGTCATGTGCATTCCTCAAAACATTGAAGTACTTTACAGAGGTCTTTCAGCTTTGACCACTGCACACCCGACAACTCGATGTCTGCCCTCAAACTGCCTGCCCATGTATCTTCCCACAAAATGCATTACAGCCTGCCTCTGTTCGCACAGCCTCTCAATCATGTGCATGGTGGAGTTCCACCATGATTAGGCGGTGCTTGGGGAGGTGGAGCGATCACTGCAGCCTCTGCATACGACTGGAGTCTACGGGTGAGTGACGGATGTGCGAGCACAGTCTTCGCACCTTATGGCGCAGTGTTGGTTGGTCTGAGTTTTGCCAGGGCTATGGCCGCCACAAAATAACGGCCGTTATCACTGACTACCTTGCCTGGCTCAAAATGTAGACTGCCCAGCCATGACTCAATTTCTCTCTGCAAGTAGTCGGCCAGTACCTCCGTGGTGTGTCTGTTGTTGCCCAAAGACATCATCTTTAAAACAGCCTGCTGACGCTTACCACTAGCTGTTCGATAGTGGGACACTTCGTGTGCAACACTGGCAGCTGCGGATGGAGTGCTTTCGCTTCTGGAGGAGTAGGAGGAGGAGGGTCGAATGCCTACAGCCAACTGTTGCCTATACCATGGGCTAGGCAGCACTGTACCACCGCCACTGTCCCCTGTGGACACTGCATCCACCACATTAACCAGTGCGCAGTGATGGACATGTAACGGCCCTGGCCATGCCTACTGGCCCATGCATCTGTTGTAAAGTGCACCTTTCCACTCACTGATTGTTTGAGTGCATGGTCAATGCGGTCTTTCACATGCAGGTGGAGGGCAAAGAAGTGCCAACTGGGTAGGTCATAGCGTGGGACAGCATAGGCCATGAGCTCTCAGAACGCTGCGCTTTCAACCAAACCAAAGGGAATCAACTCTAATGAGATCAGTTCGGCAATGTAGGCGTTCAAAGCCAGTGTACACGGATGAGAGGATGAGTACTTTCTTGTCCTACTCAGAGTTTCTGCTAGGGTGATCTTGAGAGCTGCATATGGGGGAACTAGCGGTGGACATGGCGGACTGAGAGGGGGTTGGTGATGGTGATGGTCTAGATTCAGTCTTTCGTTGGAAATTCATTGTGATTCCCTGACTCCTTTGGCCTTGCGACGACACCTCAACATTTCTTGCTGGTGGTGTGCTAACCGGTGGGCTTACAGTGGGGAAGTGATGTAGCGTTGCTGGCTACCTTCAGTCAGAGCAGGTGCACGTGTGCTACCTGAGGTTTTGTAGTCCGTCCACGCTTGCAAGTGCTTGGTGTTTAAATGTCTAAGCATGCAACTGGTATTCAAATTTCAGAGATTTTTCCCTAGGGTAAAGGTCCTTCCCCACTTCTTACAGATAACCTTTGCCTCATCAATAGGATTTTGGTCAAAAAAGTGCCACACTGCACTCTTCCTACTATGGTATAAATTTTCAGGGCTTGCAAGCTGTGCTAATTTGACCGACTGGACAAGCTGTCCTGCAACTCTTTTTTTTTTTTAAGACCTTTTTGGAATGCTACTGGCCTGCCAGATAACCCCAGCTACGATGTCGATGCCTGCTGCGGATCCTCCTCCTCTTCTAAGCTATTGCCAGCGGCACCCTCTTCCCCTACTGGATGCCAATCTGGGTCAACAACTGGGTCATCCATCAGCTCCTCTTCAATTTCATCTGCACCTTCCTCTGTGTCACCGTGTAAGGTGGTATAGTATGCGGGAAGGGGCACCTGAGTTTCATCAGGGTCACATTCTGGCTCAGTAGACTGCGAGGGCAATGTAGTGCTCTGGTTGAATGTACCAGCAGATTCCTATAGCAGTGGCTGTGCATCAGTGCACTCCATGTCAGATTCATCTTGGACTGGGGAATTCAGGATTTGACTTGATAACCAGGCATGGTATGTGAAAAGAGCTCTGTGGAGTAATCTGAAGTGTGGCCTGCCGCATCCTTCACTTTTGGTGGGGGTGAAGGATACAAGGAAAGGGGTTGTTCCTGACCAGAAGCCTGCACTGACGACTCAGTGCTTGGAGTTTTTGAAACTTCAGAAGAGGAGGCGATAGAGCTGGAGGCTGTTTCGGCAATGTAAGCCAAAACCTGTTCCTGATGCTCCTGCTTTAAAAGCCGTTTACCTACTCCCAGAAAAGGGAGCCTTCCAGGACTTCTGGAGCCAGACGATGACGCAGGCTCAACACCTCCTGCCTTTGGTGCTATTGTGCTTTTGGCACTACCAGCAGATGCACCACCACCACCATCAGTACCAGCTGGCCCCCCACGCCCACGTCCTCGGCCTCTTCCACCATACTTCCTCATGTTTGTGAAAATGTACCCAAAATACCAGCAGATATATGGTACTGTACCAGAAGCGTACAGCTGTATATGGTGAAGATGAAAAATTTGAATCTTCGTATATATCTGCAGAGTAACAGACACAGACTCTCACAGGCTCAGTATGGATTAGACAGATTATAAAAAAGTAGAAAAAGGGTAATGTATCAGAAGTGTACAGCTGTATACAGTGTTGGGGTAATTTTAAATCTCCGTATACCGTATATACTCATGTATAAGCCGAGATTTTCAGCACCTTTTTTCGTGCTGAAAATGCCCCCTCGGCTTATACACGAGTCATAGGGCAGAAACCAGCGGGGGAGGGGGATGCCGCGGCAGGAGCCGGTGGCTGGGATCATACTCACCCCTCCCCGTGCCATCGCTGAGGGTCCCTGCAATCCTGCGTTCTCCCCGGCTTCCTGCAGCTCTCCAGCACTGAGCGGTGATGTAATACCCGCTCATTAAGGTCATGTAATATGGACGCGACGCCACTCCCATGGGCGTGGTCTCCATATTCATGGGCTTAATGAGCGGGTATTACATCACCGCTCAGTGCTGGAGAGCTGCAGGAAGCCGGGGAGAACGCAGGATTGCAGGGACGCTCAGCGATGGCACGGTGAGGGGTGAGTATGATGGAGGAGAGGACAAGGAGCACGGAGCAGGGCGGGGGGAGAACGGTGGACGGGGGAAGCATGGAGGAGGATGGGGGGAGAACGGAAGACGGGGAAGCATGGAGCAGGACGGGGGAGAACGGAGGACGGGGGAAGCATGGACTTGGACGGGGGTGAGGACGGGGGAAGCATGGAGGAGGACGGGGGGGAACGGAGGACGGGGATGCATGGAGGAGGACAATTAGCACGGAGCAGGACGAGGAGGATGGAGGGCACAGAGGAGCACGGAGCAGGACGGGGGGAGAGGATGGAGGCACAGAGGAGCACGGAGCAGGACGGGGGGCACAGGAGGACGGAGAAGGAATGGGGGAGCACAGCGGAGGATGGAGCAGGAGGGGGGAGTACAGAGGAGAATGGGGGAGCACAGAGCTGGATGGGGGAGCAAGGAGCAGGACCGGGGCAGCACAGAGCAGGAGGGCAGTTTATACACCCGGCTTATACACGAGTCAATAAGTTTTCCCATTTTTTTGTGGCAAAATTAGGGGGGTCGGCTTATACACGGGTCGGCTTATACACGAGTATATACGGTATATTTCCAGAGTCAGACACAGACTCTCACAGGCTCAGTATGGATTACACCAGAATATAAAAAGCAAAAAAGTGTACTGTTTCAGAAGCGTACAGGTGTATACAGTGCTGGGGTAATTTTTAATTTCCATATATATTTCCAGAGTCACACACAGACGCTCACAGGCTCAGTATGGATTACACCAGAATATAAAAAGTTGAAAAAAGGTAATGTATTAGAAGCGTACAGCTGTATACAGTGTTGGGGTAATTTTAAATCTCCGTAAATATTTCAGGATTAACACAGAGATGCTCACAGGCTCAGTATGGAGTAGACCAGAATATGAAAAGCATAAAAAGTGTACTGTATCAGTAGGGTACAGCTTTATACAGTGTTGGTGTAATTTTAAATCTCCGTATATATTTCAGGAGTAACACACAGATGCTCTCTCAGTATGGATTTGACCGTAATACAAGAAGACAGAAAAAGGTACTGTATCAGAAGATACCAGCTGTATACGGTTTTGGGGAAAATTTAAATCTACGTATATATTTCAGGAGTCACACACAGACACTCTCTCAGTAAGGATTTGACCGTAATACAGAATGCAGAAAAACGGTACTGTATCAGAAGATACCAGCTGTATACAGTTTTGATGAAAAATTAAATCTCCGTATATGTTTCCGTAGTCCACACAGACGCTCTCTCAGTATGGATTTGACCGTAATACAGAAGGCAGAAAAACGGTGCTGTATCAGAAGATACCAGCTGTATATGGTTTTGGTGAAAAATTAAATCTCTGTATCTATTTCCGGAGTCACACACAGACGCTCTCTTAGTATGGATTTGACCGTAATACAGAAGGCAGAAAAACGGTACTGCATCAAAAGTTACCAGCTGTACTGTATAAGGTTTTAGGGAAAATTTTTATCTGCATATATATTTCCGGAGTCACACACAGATAGTCAGCATGTATTTGTCGTGATATCAGCCAGTACATGGTAGGGTGTGAGGAGTGTACAGCTCGGTAACTGTGCAGAAAAAAAGAATAAAAGTATTATTGCTGGTAGGTGCTGTGTTAAAAAGCACTCTGCACAGCAGTGTACACACAGCAATACAGCTAGCAGGCAGCCTAATAATCTGCTCTGCTGCTGCATACAAGAAATTCCTACCCTCTCACTGGCAGGCAACCTAAAAATAAGCTCTGCTGCTGCACACAAGAAACTCCTCCCTGTCACTGGCAGCCAGCCTAAGAACCAGCGCTGCTGCACACAACAAAATCCTCCCTGTCACTGCACACTAACTGTACAGCTAATCGCTATCAGCACAAGCACATAATTAGTTTTTTTTTCCTGCCTAATGCTCTCCGTTCTGAGAAACAGCGTCTGCAACCTCTCCCTACGCTAAGATCGGCAGAAGTAAAATGGCGGACGGCGGTGAGGGCTTTTATATGCACTGTGACGCCACACAAAGCAAGCCAATCACAGCAATGCCCTTCTCTAAGATGGTGGTGGCCACTGTGCATGTCATCCCATTGCCCACAGTGTACGTCCATGATCATTGGCTGAGAAAAGCACCTGTTAGGGGCCTGCGGAACGCACCGAATAGATATTAAGGAGAGGTGCGTTCGCAGCCCGGGGTCCACCGTGCAGGCAGAGCCTGCTGCTAGTAAGGTGGCGCAAACAAAAAACAAGAAACAAATATCCTAAAATAAAACAAAATAAAAAAATATATTGCAAAACATGCATGAAGTTTGTAATAATAATAATAATTATGACCTTTTAATGGTCATGTGTTTGATATGCATTTACATTTTGAATACACATCAACTTACTTTTTCAGTTCAGACCCAGTTTTTCATTAAGATGGCGCAAATAGGCAGTATAAGCAAACTCTGTTATCCCGCAGAGTCGCAAATGTAAACGCCGAAGCACTATATGGCGGTATAAGTGGACTCTGTTAATTCACAGAGCCGCTGTGACAAAAACTGTGTCCTGTCAGACTCACAGGGGACACAGATGACTGCTAAGCGATTGCAGTCTGTGGTCATGCAATCAAACACAAGCAATAATCTCCTCACCGGAGTAGCCGTTATTCTAATGGTGTTTTCAGCCGAGTCCTGAACACGTGCATACAAAACTCCTCACTGGAGGTGCCGGTATTCTAGGGGCTTATTTCAGCCAGACCTAACCACATGCATACATGACCACACGGTGCAAGCACGTAACAGATTTGATACTAGCGCACGGCCGTGCAGTCATGCACACCTTTTATAGTAGCAGCTACAGGACCTTCCAGAAAAGGACCAACGGGAAAGCTTCTCCAGAACTAAAGCAGCTTCAGGACCTTCCTGGAGGACCAATGGGAGTCGCTGCAGTACCCGACCATGTGACCCCTGATCTCCTATCAGAGATCTTACAATGAGCATGCTCAGAAGGGAACACACAGGACTTAGTCCCAACTACGCCTACTTGCCGCTGACCTGCACTGGTTACTATGGCAGGACCTGGGGAGGCAGCAGTCATCCTCTGCACAGTATTAGACTGGGCGAGATGCTGGGACCGACGTCTCTGCTGAGCAGGCTCCACTGTGGCCGGAGATGGATGGGGGACCGCAGCAGGGATGGCTCGAGATTCCCCATGTGCAGCAGTGGGAACTCGATCCCTTACATTACCCCCCTCCTAGGGCCCCCCTTCTTTGGGCCTCACTATGTTCAAAGGCAGCGATGAGCTGCGGAGCGTGAATATGCGTGGCAGGCTCCCAGGACCTATCCTCAGGCCCATAACCCCTCCAATCCACCAAATAAAATTTTTTGCCCTGCACCACATTGCACCCTACAATGGCGTTCACCTCGTGATTGTCCGTAGACGAACCCGATGTCCCGGTAGATGACTCTGAAAATCCGGGACATGACCACGGGTTTCAGGAGGGATACATGAAAGGTGTCGGAAATACCTAAGCGAGGTGGAAGGGCTAAGCGATAAACCACAGGGTTGACCTTCTCGAGGACATTGAAGGAACCCAAAAAGCGGGGTGCCAACTTAGTGGACTCCACTCGCAGCCTGATGTTTCGGGTGGAGAGCCACACTAAGTCGCCAGGAGCAAATGTCGGAGCAGGCGCCGATGTGCATCAGCGGAAGACCTCATCCTCTCCTTGGAGGCCTGAATGGCATCCTGTGTGCAGTCCCAAATGTCCCGTGCCTCCACGGCCCAGTCTGCCACCCTGGAGTCGGCGGAAGACACGGGCATGGGCACCGGTACCCGCAGATGCTGACTGTAGTTTAAGAGGAATGGGGTCTCTCCGGTGGAGTCAGCCCCAGCATTATTTAGAGCGAACTCAGCCCACGGTAGCAAGGATGCCCAGTCATCCTGCCTGGCTGAGACAAAATGTCGCAAGTATGTGACCAAGGTCTGGTTGGCCCTCTCTACCAACCCATTCGTCTCGGGATGATATGCCGAGGAGAGATTTAACTCAATGGTGAGTAGACGACACAGCTCTCTCCAGAACCGAGATGCGAATTGGGGACCTCGATCACTGACAATTTTGTCTGTCATTCCGTGTAGATGGAAAATGTGCCTGATAAATAAATAATGCTGCCAAGGCCCGTGCGGAAGGTAACCGTGGTAACGGCACCAAGTGCACCATTTGGAGAAGTGGTCGGTTATTACCCAGATGATGGTGTAGCCGGAAACTTGGGTAAGCCCACCACAAATCCATCCCGACCATCTCCCGAGGCCTGTCTGCCACCGTATAGGGAAAAGTAGCCCGCTGGCCATTGTCGAGGGGATAATTCTTGGTGCAGGAGATGCACACCTGAACGTATTCCCTGACATCACGGACCATAGTGGCCACTAGTTGTTGAAGCATTCCGATACTGCAAGTATCGGGTATCGGCCGATATTAGCGTATCGGATTCCGATTCCGAGTTCCGATATTTTCGTCTTATCGATACCGGAATCGGGATGTCACTGTCACTGTCAGTGTCCGTCGGTCGGGTGTCTGTCAGGAGTCAGCGGCACTTACCCGGCAGAAGATCTCCGGCGGTCACGTCCTGCACTGCTTCAATGGCCGCCATCTTCTTCCCCGGCGGTCACATGCAGTTTCTCGCGATAACTGCAGTGATGCTGGGTAATCGCGGCCGTAAAGCAGTCCAGTCCGATGACGTCACCGCCGGGGAAGCAGGTAATCAGCTGTGCTGCGTTTGCAATGACAGCCTGCCTGTCATTGCGATGTAGCAGAGCTGGATCGTCGTGGGACTATCGTTATGGACTGGTCGGACAGGTGGTATACTGTTGGTTTGTTTTTTTTTCTTTTTTTTACAGGATGATCGAGGCGTCGCAGGAATGAGAGAGTAATAAAAGAAATGAAAACTGTGTTGTCTCTTTTATTTCATTAAAAGACTTTTTTCTTGCTGATTTCTTTTTTTTATACATTTAATAACTTTGGGATTAATAATGGATCGGTGTCTTATGACACCTCTCCATTATTAACCGGGCTTATTGTCACCGTGCAATCAACGGTGACAATACCCCTTATTACCCCGCTTGCCACCGCTACAGGGCAAGTGGGAAGAGCCGGTAAAGTGCCACAATTGGCACATCTTTTGATGCGCCAAATGTGGGGTGCTGTAGCCTGGTATTATCAGGCTGTTGAGGGCCAAAATCCCATGGGCCTTGACAGTCTTTTAATACCAGGCCGCAGCAGTCTGCATTTTACTTGGCTGGTTTAACAAAAATAGGGGGGATCCCCAGCCGTTTTTTTTTTTCGAGGGGATCCCCTATTTTGTTAACCAGCCAAGCTAAGCAGACTGCTGGGCCTGGTATTATCAGGCTTGCAAGGTCCATGGATATTGGATCCTTACCAGCCTGAAAAACCAGCCTCAGCGGTCTGCTTCATCTGGCTGGTTAACAAAAATAGGGGGACCCCACGCCAATTTTTTTCAAGGGGATCCCCTATTTTTGTTAATCAGCCAAGATATGCAGACTGCTGTGGCCTGGTATTATCAGGCTGGCAAGGTCCTGGATCTTGGCTCCTTAACAGCTGAAAATCCAGGCCTCAGCGGTCTGCTTCTCTGCTGGTTAACAAAAATAGGGGGACCCCACGCCAATTTTTTTCAAGGGGATCCCCTATTTTTGTTAATCAGCCAAGATATGCAGACTGCTGTGCCTGGTATTTCAGGCTGGCAAGGTCCATGGATCTTGGCTCCTTTAACAGCCTGAAAATCCAGGCCTCAGCGGTTTTCCTTCACTGGCTGGTTAACAAAATAGGGGGGGACCCCACGCCAATTTTTTTCGAGGGGATCCCCTATTTTTGTTAATCAGCCAAGATATACAGACATGCTGTGGCCTGGTATTATCAGGCTGGCAAGGTCCATGGATCTTGGCTCTTAACAGCCTGAAAATCCAGGCCTCAGCGGTCTGCTTCATCTGGCTGGTTAACAAAAATAGGGGGACCCCACGCCCATTTTTTTTTTCGAAGGGAACCCTATTTTTTGTTAATCAGTTCCCTCTGACGCACTGATGGTGTCCCTGGCTGACCTGAAGTGAAGTGGAAAGCAAATCAATTAAGCTTTCCATTAAGGGCCCGTCTCACATAGCGATATCGCTACCGAGATCGCTGCTGAGTCACTAGTTTGTGACGCAGCAGCAAGCTCACCAGCGTAACGCTGTGTGTGACATTCAGCGACGATCAGCCCCCCTGCCGGGTATCGCTGATCGTCGCTGAAATGTCAGGACCTTTGATCGCTGGTTTCCCGCTGACGGCACACATCGCTGCGTGTTGACAGGCGGGAGACCAGCGATCCGCTGGTAACCAAGGTACACAGCGGTTTCCAGGCGCGGGGCTGTGCCTAAAACCCGCTGTGTACCTTGGATACCAGCGCCTGATGCAGGGAGCTGGTATCCAAGGTACACAGCGGGTTTCCCAAGCGCTGCGCGGTGCCTGGAAACCCGCTGTGTACCTTGGTTACCAGCGGATCGCTGGTCTCCCGCCTGTCACACGCGCGATGCGTGCCTGTCAGAGGAAACCAGCGATCAACAAAAGGTCCTGACAGTTCTGCGACGATCAGCGATACCCGGCAGGGGGGCTGATCGTCGCTGAATGTCACACACAGCGATATCGCTGGTGAGCTCGCTGCTGCGTCACAAAACTAGTGACTCAAGCAGCGATCTCGGTAGCGATATCGCTATGTGAGACGGGCCCTTAAGCGATGTTACCCGCAGTGTCGCTGTCCCAGATCGCTGCCTGTTTGGCAGCTCGCAGCGATCATGTAGCGATTACACCAGCGATCCTGACAAGTGCATATCGTTGTCGGGATCGCTGGTGTATCGTTATGTGACACCCAGCCTTTACTCTCCTGTCAGGCAGGAGAGGAACTCATTCATTTGGGTTTACATGTGAGGCTGCGCATAGCTGCGGTCCCTGCAGTAAACATTAACCTTTCTGAAGGATTAACCGGGGACCTGACTGTGCATGGGATAGGTAAGAATAATTTTGCTTTTTTTTTTTTTTTATTACAGGAAATGGTTTTTTGCAGTAAAATAAAGATGTCAAAAACATGTGTCTTTTTTCATAAAATGATTTTTTAATTAAAGGTTGTGTGTTTTATTTTTATTTTCATGCAATAGGATTAATAATTGATAGTTGTCTAATTGACAGCTCTCAATTATTAACCTGGCTTAAGGTCACCTTCAATAGCAAGGTGGCTTTAACCCCATATTAACCCATTCGCCACCGCTACAGGGCAATGGAATAGACGGGCAAAGTGCCAGAAAGGGCGAATCTAATTATAGATTTGTCCTTTCCTGGGTGTCTGGGGGCAGATGTTAGTAAGCCGGGGGGGGCAAAAATAATGTCCCTCTCTGGGGCTATTATTAATCTGCCCCCACTCCACGGCTTTGTCTGTCTGGTTGCGGAAAATAGGGCGGGAGCCCACGCATTTTTTTTCAGCAATTTTTACACCTCATATATATAATACATGTCCATTGAATTTGTGACACATATATAAATTATATTTATTTTGTAGTTCATACACTTCTACATAGTATAAAATAGCCGCTAATTTCAATTGCCGGCTTTTGTGAAAATGCAGAACCCGACATGAAATGACACTTGGTGTACATAGGGTTAACCATGTCTTTTCATGTCGTTTGCTATCTGATTTGCACAAACAATTAAATCAGACTATTGTGTGCAAAATTTCACACCTGTAGGGGTTAATTAAAGGTGTAAATTCGTTGTAAAAAAAACGGACTTTTTTGCTACGAATTTACACCTTTAATTAACCCCTACAGGTGTGAAATTTTGCACACATAGTCTGATTTAATTGTTTGTGCAAATTAGGCTGGAGTCACACACAAACAAAAAAAAATCGGTCCGTTTTAGACGGCGACAATCGGATCAAAAAAAAACATCACACATCCTTCTGGCAATCGATTTTCCTTCAAAGATGCGATTTAATCGATGTGTGTGTACCTTGTAACATCCGATTTTCATCCGCTTGCGAGATTTTCTCGCAGGCTTGCAAAACTGACATATAATGGATCCAAAAGAATAGTATTTAAATGCCAAAAGAAAGAATAATTAATATACACATATTAAATATATATATATATATTATATATATATGTCATTGTGACATATATATATATACATATAATTTATTAGTTCTTACACTTCTACATATGTTAAGCCGCTAATTCAATTGCCGGCTTCAGTGAAATCACAGAAGCCGACATGAAATGATACATTGTTTCCACACATTTAACCATGTAATTTCATGTATTTTTATATATGTTTGAAACATACAATTACATAGTATATGTGTGCTAAATTTCAGACATGTAGGGGTTAATTAAAGGTGTAAATCGTAGCAAAAAGTCCGTTTTTTTTACAACGAATTTACACCTTTAATTAACCCCTACAGGTGTGAAATTTTGCACAATAGTTGATTTAATTGTTTGTGCAAAATAGATAGCAAAGGACATGAAAAGACACGGTTAACCCTATGTACACCAAGTGTCATTTCAGTCGGGTGACATGAAATGACACTTGGTGTACATAGGTTAACCATGTCTTTTCATGTCCTTTGCTATCTAAGGCCGGAGTCACACTGGCGACAAAATCGGACGACTGCAATGCGATGAAATTCGCATTGCAGTCGGACCTATGTTAAATCTATGGAGCAGCTCCCATATCAGATTTTTTGTGGTCCGTTTTAAAACGTCCGTGTACAATCGCAGCATGCTGCCACTGTCACCGATTGTCGGTCGACAATCGCCAATGCAAGTCTAGGGAGCGATGAAAAATCTGATTACAACGGACCACACTGTGTGACTGCGATGAAATCGCATCGGTGTCCTTTAGAAAAGCCGGCAATTCATCCCCGGCTTACTGTAAAATCACACCTGACAGCTTTAATAAAGACTAGAAAGAATAGATATATCACACATAGAACACATACATATATATATACATGTCATTGTGACATGTATATATACATATATTTATAGTTCCTAGACTTCTACATACTGTAATAGCCGCTAATTCAATTGCGGGTTTTGTGAAATCACAGAAGCCGACATGAAATGATACATTGTTTCCACACATTTAACCATGTAATTCATGTATTTTTATATATGTTTGAAACATACAATTACATGAGTGTATTTGTGCAAAATTTCAGACATGTAGGGGTTAATTAAAGGTGTATTTTCGTTGAAAAAAAATGGCGTGGGCTCCCGCTGTATTTTCTCCACCAGACAGACAAAGCAAAAGCGAGTGGGGCAGATAATAATAGCCCAGGGAGGGTGCATTTTTTTGTGCCCCCCCCCCTGGCTACTAACATCTGCCCCCAGACCCCCAGAAAGGGCAAATCTATAATTAGATCGCCCTTTTGGCACTTGCCCTCATTCCCATTGCCCGGTACGTGGCGAATGGGGTTAATCTCACCTTACGTCCCTTGCAATTGAAAGGTGACCTTTAAGCAGGTTAATGATTAACGTCAATTAGACAACTATAATTATTAATCCTATTGAAGTAAATAAAAAAACACACACACTTTAAGAATAAAAATTTTAATGAAATAAAAACACATTTTTTTGACCATATTTTATTTTTCACTAAATCCGGGCGAAGCCATTGACCCAAAAAAAAGAAAAAAAATAAAACAACATTATTCTTACCTATTCCGCCACTGTCACGTCCCACCTGTAATCCTTCACAAAGGGGAACTAGCTTTGAGCCAACAGTCAGTAATCCTGATGCTCACTCAAAGCTCATGAATGAAAAATCCTCCCGGCGACAGGAGAGATGTGTTTCAGAATGAAGTTTAATTTATTGTGCCACTTTTCCCTTTAGGTCAGGTCCTAATTTAAATTGCCAATAATTCAATTAAGCCCATTCATGAATCTTTTCCTCTACTTTCACTGGGAGGAACTTTTCATTCGGGAATACAGGCGAGACGTTATTAGCTCTCTGCGACCTTTAACCTGTTAAACCCTTTTCTGATGTTACACCGTGGGACCGACTGAACATCGATTGGTAAGTTAATTTTGCTTTTTTTATTTTATTTTTATTACAGGAAATGGTTTTGCAGGAAAATAAAATAGGTCAAAAACTGTGTGATTATTCATTAAACTTATTTTTTAAATTTTGGGGGGTGTTTATTTTTCTTTCATACAATGGAATAATAATTGTAGTTGCCTAATTACAGCTATCATTTTTTAACCGGCTAAAGTGACCTTTCAATTGCAAGGCATTTAACCCCCTTATTAACCCTTCGCCACCGCACGGGCAATGGGAATAGACGGGCAAAAGTGCCAGAAAGGGCGAATCAATTAAGATTTGCCCTTTCGGGGTGGTCTGGGGGCAGTGTTATAGCCAGGGGGGGCCAAAAAAAATGTACCCCCTAGGATTTTTCTGCCCCACTCGCTTGCTTTGTCTGTTGGGGAGAAAATACAGCGGGAGCCCACGCATTTTTTTTTAAAACGAATTTACACCTTTAATTAACCCCCTACATGTCGAAATTTGCACCCAATACTCATGTAATGTATGTTTCAAACTATAAAAAACTTAAATACTGGTTAATGTGTAAACAAGTATTTCATGTCGGCTTCTGTGTTTTTTCACTGAAGCCGGCAATTGAATAGGGCATAACGTTGTAGAAGTTAAAATTTAAAAAATATATTTAAAAATATGCACAAGGACATTTTATTATTTATATATATTATTATATTTTGGTAATATATTATTCTTTTTTTTATTAAAATACTATTCTTTTGGACCATTTATGTCAGTTTTTGCAAGCCTGCAGAAAATCTGCAATTCGGGTGAAAATCGGATGTTACAGGTACACAACATGCGATTAAACGCCATCTTGAAGAAAATCGATGCCAAAGGATGTTGATGTTTTTATTTTGATCCGATGTCGACCGTCTAAAACGGCCGATTTATTGTGGTTTGTGTGTGACCCACCTATTGCACAAACAATTAAAATCAACTATGGTGCAAAATTTCAAAACCTGTAGGGGTTAAATTAAGGTTAAAATTTGTAGCAAAAAATCCGTTTTTTTACAACGAATTTCACCTTTAATTAACCCCTACATGTCTAAATTTAGCACACATTACTATGTAATTGTATGTTTCAAACATATATAAAAATACATAAATTAATGGTTAAATGTGTGGAAACAATGTTTTTTCATGCGGCTTCTGTGATTTCACTGAAGCCGGCAATTGAATTAGCGGCTAAACAGTATGTAGAAGTGTAAAAGAAATAAATATATGTATTATATATATGTCACAATGACATAAATTTTTATATATATTATAATAGTGTATATACTATTTTTCTTTGGCTTAAAACTATTCTTTTGGATCCATAATTCAGTTTTGCAAGCCTGCGAAAATCTCGCAAGTCAGATGAAAATCGGGGGTTACAAGGAAAAACTCGATTAAAGCAACTTTGAAGGGGAAAACGGGGCCAAAGGTTTGTGTTTTATTTTGACCGATTTTTGACCGTTTTAAAAGGACCGTTTTTTTGGGTTTTTTGTGACTCCGCCTAATTTCAAAACAATTAAAAAAGACATGTTGAAAATTTAATTGGGGGAATTAAAGGGTAAAAAAATTGTACAAAAAAGTCCGTTTTTTTAAAAAAAATTTTTACCTTTTTTAACCCCCCCGCGAAATTTAGCACAATATACCATGTAATGTATGTTTCAAACATATTAAAAAAAAAAAGAAATTCATGGGTTTAAATGTTGGGGAAAAATGTTATTTCAGTGGGGGTTTTGTGATTTCATGAACCGGGGAAAGAATTACGGCTATAACAGTTGTAGAAGTGTAAAAGAATATAAATATATTTATAATAAATGTCACAATGAATAAATATTATAAATTATTTTTAAAAAAATATATATATTGTTATATATCATTTTTCTTTTGGGGTTTAAATATTTCTTTTGGATCCCTTTTCGTTTTGCAA
>JARQOD010011220.1:0-24291 GCA_033576555.1 Oophaga sylvatica
TTCAATGCTGCCTATATTACTATGGGCATTCAATGGCCCTATATATACATGGCCATTCAATGCTGCCCTAATATACTATGGGCCTTCAATGCTGCCTATATATACTATGGGCCATTCATGCTGCTTATATATACTATGGGCCCTTCAATGCTGCGCTATATATACTATGGCCATTCAATGCTGCTATATAACATGGCCATCAATCTGCGCTATATATACTATGGGCCTTCAATGCTGCCTATATATACTATGGGCCTCTCAATGCTGCGCTATATATACTATGGGCCATTCAATGCTGCCTATATAACTATGGCCTCTCAATGCTGCGCTATATATACTATGGGCCTTCAATGCTGCGCTATATATACTATGGCCTTCAATGCTGCGCTATATATACTATGGCCTCTCAATGCTGCGCTATATATACTATGGGCCTCTCAATGCTGCCTATATATACTATGGCCTTCAATGCTCGCTATATATACTATGGGCCTTCAATGCTGCGCTATATATACTATGGGCCATTCAATGCTGCGCTATATATACGAATGGGCCTCTCAATGCTGCGCTTATAATACTATGGGCCATTCAATGCTGCCTAATATAGTAATATGGGCCTCTCAATGCTGCCTATATATTAATGGCCTATGGCCTTAATGCTGCCTATTATATATGGGCCATTCAATGCTGCCTTATATATAAATGGGCCTCTTAATGCTGCGCTATATATACTATGGGCCATTCAATGCTGCGCTATATATATATGGGCTCTCAATGTGCCTATATATACTATGGGCCTCTCAATGCTGCCCTATTTACTAATGGGCCTCTTAATGCTGCGCTATATTATACTATGGGCATTCAATGCTGCGCTATATAGTAATGGGCTTCATGTCTGCGCTTATATACTATGGGCCATTCAATGCTGCGCTTATATTATGGCCTCAATGCTGCCTATATATAATGGCCATTCAATGCTGCCATATATACTATGGGCCTCTCAATGCTGCGCTATATACTATGGGCCTCTCAATGCTGCCTATATATACTATGGGCCATTCAATGCTGCCCTATATATACTATGGGCCTTCAATGCTGCCTATATATACTATGGGCCATTCAATGCTGCCTATATATACTATGGCCTCTCAATGCTGCTATATATACTATGGGCCTTCAATGCTGCCTATATATATATGGCCTTCAATGCTGCGCTATATATACTATGGGCCATCTAATGCTGCGCTATATATACTATGGGCCACAATGCTGCGCTATATACTAATGGGCCTCAATGCTGCCTTATATACTAATGGGCTCTCAATGCTGCCCTATATAATATGGGCCTTCAATGCTGCCTATATATACATGGGCCTTCAATGCTGCGCTATTATACTATGGGCCTTCAATGCTGGCTATATATACTATGGGCCATTCAATGCTGCGCTTATACTAGAATGGGCCTCTCAATGCTGCCTATATATACTATGGGCCTCAATGCTGCCTATATATATAGGGCTCTCAATGCTGCCTATATATACTATGGGCCTCTCAATGCTGCGCTATTATACTATGGGCCATTCAATTGCGCTATATATACTATGGGCTCTCAATGCGCTATATATACTATGGGCCTTCAATGCTGCGCTATATATACTATGGCCTTCAATGCGCCTATAATACTATGGGCCTCAATGCTGCGCTATATATACTATGGGCCCAATGCTGCGCTATATATACTATGGGCCTCTCAATGCTGCTATATATCTATGGGCCTTCAATCTGCGCTATATATAATGGGCCTAATGCTGCCTATATATAGGCTTCATGGCCTTAATGGGCTTATCAATGGGCTTATGTGCTTAATCAATATGGCCTAATGCTGGCTTAAGTGCCTCAATATATATATATCTCATGCTGGCATATATTGGCCTTCAATGCTGCGCTATATACTATATGGCCCTCAATGCTGCCTATATATATGGGCCTCTCAATGCTGCCTATAATACTAATGCTCCATTTCTAGGGCTTCAATGCTGCCTATCTCTATATACTATGGCCTTATGTGATTACTATGGCCCTAAGCTGCTATATAACTATGGGCCTTCAATGCTGCCCTATATACTATGGGCTCTCAAGCTGCGCTATATATACTATGGGCCTCAATGCTGCGCTTATATATGCATTAATGGCCATTCTAATGGCTCTGCTGCTTATATACTAATGGCCTAATATCGCTATTCAATGCCTATCAGCCTTAATGGGCATTAATTGGATAATCATGGCTCCATTATATATTGGGCTTCAATGCTGCCTATATAACATCACTCATTATGGCCATTCAATGCCTTATAGTGGCCTCAATCTGGCATATAATCTGCCTTAATCTGGCCTCTAATCTGCGCTATAGGCCTTAATCTGGCAATTCAATGTGGCCATTAATATGGGCCTTAATACTGGCCTAATCTGCCTATAATTGGGCCTCTCAATGCTATATCTATGGCTTCAATGCTGCGCTATAAACTAGATTCAATGCTCGCTTATATACTATGGGCCTTCAATCTGCCATATAATAACTATGGGCCTCTCAATGCTGCGCTATATATACTATGGGCCATTCAATGCTGCCTATATATACTATGGGCCTTCAATGCTGCGCTATATATACTAATGGGCCTCTCAATGCTGCCCTATATATACTATGGGCCTTCAATGCTGCGCTATATATACTATGGGCCTCTCAATGCTGCCTATATATACTATGGGCCATTCAATGCTGCCCTATATATACTATGGGCCTCTCAATGCTGCCTATATATACTATGGGCCTCTCAATGCTGCGCTATATACTAATGGGCCATTCAATGCTGCCTATATATACTATGGGCCATTCAATGCTGCCTATATATACTATGGGCTCATCAATGCTGCCTATATATAACTATGGGCCTCTCAATGCTGCGCTATATATACTATGGGCCATTCAATGCTGCACTATATACTAATGGGCCTTCAATGCTGCCCTATATATACTATGGGCCATTCAATGCTGCCCTATATATACTATGGGCCATTCAATGCTGCGCTATATATACTATGGGCCTCTCAATGCTGCCTATATATACTATGGGCCATTCAATGCTGCGCTATATATACTAGAATGGGCCATTCAATGCTGCCCTATATATACTATGGGCCATTCAATGCTGCCCTATATATACTATGGGCCTCTCAATGCTGCCCTATATATACTATGGGCCTCTCAATGCTGCCCTATATATACTATGGGCCATTCAATGCTGCCCTATATATACTATGGGCCATTCAATGCTGCGCTATATATAAATGGGCCATTCAATGCTGCCCTAATATACTATGGGCCATTCAATGCTGCGCTATATACTAATGGGCCTCTCAATGCTGCGCTATATATACTATGGGCCATTCAATGCTGCGCTATATATACTATGGGCCTTCAATGCTGCCCTATATATACTAATGGGCCTTCAATGCTGCCTATATATACTATGGGCCTCTCAATGCTGCCTATATATACTATGGGCCTCTCAATTGCTTAGCCCTATATATACTATGGGCCTTCAATGCTGCCTATATATACTATGGGCCATTCAATGCTGCGCTATATACTAGAATGGGCCTCTCAATGTTGCCTATATTACTATGGGACATTCAATGCTGCACCATATACTAGAATGGGCCAGGAGCGTTTAAATGCCCTCTCTCTGTTATGTATTGAAAATAGATTGCTGAATGAGCTTAATCTTGATTCTACAATTGAGGAATTTGCAAGCATAACATAACAGACTTTCTATATCCACTGTATTTATATTAGGCATGTATCATATATTTACTTTGTTTATATCTTTTACGTTACATTTTGGCCTTTGTGAATTGTCGTGTTTGGCCCCACCCCTTGCCCCGCCCCTTGCCCGCTCCTTCAGCTCCAGGCCTATCATGTTCTTAATCCGACCCTGCCCACAAGTGACACCTGTTGTGAATGTGTTAGAAATGAATTCTGAGCAGAAGCTCCCTCTGGTGGTTACAAACAGTACTGAACCATTCAATGAGGATTGGCAATCAGGAGTTACAGACTGGTCTTATATAAGGGAGGTTCCCTCCCATCATGGTTGCCGGTGATCAATTGTTCTTGTCTCAACTGTGGTTCCTGGTTCACTTGGAAGCTTGCTGAGTCTTGCCTGCATCTTCTGCTTTCAGATCAGATATTTTCTGCTTTTATTTTTGTGCTTGCTTTTTGCATTGTTCCCTGCACTTCTGTGGAGGTCAGCCAGGTCCCCTCCAGGGGCTTGTGCTCCTCTCAGTTTATCTGAGCCACTGTTATTTGTTCATTTGCCTTTTCCAGTTTTTTCTGTGGCTGCGGCTTAGTTTTGTGACACCAGAGAACTAATTTAGGTGGTAGAGGTCGTGTGATCTCAGGTGTTTTTGCAATTAGTAGAGTTGGTATTTTTTAGGGTTTTTTGGATTGCAGTAAGTGTCCTTCCTATCCTTTTCTGTCCAGGTAGATTGGGCCCCAACGTTTGCGCATACTATTTTCTGTCTGTGTCTGTATTTCCTCTTGTCTAACCGCCATTACATGTTTGGGGGCTTCCTATGTTCTTTGGGGATCTGATCCGGGGCAGATAGTTTTCCTCTTTCTATCTTTAGGTGTAGTTAACCACTCAGGCTGTGACGAGGCATCTAGGACCAACGTAGGAACGCTCCACGGCTGCCTTTAGTTGTGGTGGTTAGTCAGGGTACTGCAATCCAGTAGATTCCACCTCTCTGGTGTATTGCCGTTTTTGCCTTCTCTCCTCAGCTACCAAATCATAACAGTATCACCGGCCAAACTGAAAATTATATGGTACTCAACAGAAGGGAAAAATAGTAAAAGAAAAAAGGAAGTTGTCAGAAATTTTTTTTTTTTCTCTGTTTGTTGCATTTTTTCCCTCTTTTTCTCTGGGTGCTGAGGAGGATTTTTTTTTTTTTCTCTCAATGGAGTTTGCACAGTTGTCTGGCCATGTGGATCAGCTTGCCACTGAAGTTCGAGTATTGCTACCTATCTTGCTAGGTTGCCGGTTGTGGAACCTAGGATCCCCATGCCAGATTTATTTTTGGGGGATCGAGCTAAATTTCTGAATTTCAAAAATAACTAAGTTGTTTTTTGCCTTAAAACCTAAGTCCTCAGGGAACGCAACACAGCAGGTTCAAATTGTCATCTCTCTCCTGCGCGGCGATCCTCAGGATTGGGCTTTTTCCCTGACACCTGGGGACCCTGTTTTGAGTAATGTTGATGCATTTTTTCTGGCTCTGGGGTTATTGTACGATGAACCTAATGTCACTGATCAAGCTGAAAAAACCTTGTTGGCATTAAATCAGGGGCTTGAGGACGCTGAGTTGTACTGTCAGAAATTCCGAAAGTGGGCAGTCCTGACCAAGTGGAATGATGATGCTTTGGCAGCCCTTTTTCGGAAGGGTCTGTCAGAGAATGTAAAAGATGTTATGGTGGGTTTCCCTGCTCCCTCTGGTCTCAATGATTCTATGTCATTAGCGATTCAAATTGACAGACGTTTGCGTGAGCGTAGAGGTATGCGTGGAATAGTGTTGCCTTGTGAACCAGCTTCTGAGTCCATGCAGTGTGATAACGTGGCTTCTGGGGCACAGCGTCATGAGTTTTAGAAAACGCAATGGGTTATGTTTTTACTGTGGTGACGCCTCTCATGCTATTTCAGTCTGCCCTAAGCGGGGAAGACGTTTTGCACGCTCAGTTGTCTTGGGTAGTGTTCAGACTAAATTTCTGTTGACTGTTACCCTGATTTGCTCCCTGTCCACATTTTCTGCTCAGGCTTTTGTTGATTCGGGAGCAGCTATTAACCTGATGGATTTTGATTTTGCTAAACGTTGTGGGTTTCCCTTGATACCCCTACGGAAGTCTATTCCCCTACTGGGGATTGATTCTACCCCTTTGGCTGAGAATAAACCCCAGTTCTCTACTCAGGTGATAATGAGGGTTGAACCTGATCATCAGGAGAGTTGCAAATTTTGGTGCTGTATAATCTGCATGACATTATTGTACTGGGTTTCCCTTGGTTACAGTCTCATAATCCTGTTTTGGATTGGAAATCTGTGTCTGTGACCTGTTGGGGCTGCCAATGTGTTAATGCCAACACTCCTGTTTTTTCTGCCTCTCCCCAGGCTCAGGATGTTCCTGACTTTTTGACTGATTTTTCTGATGTGTTTAGCGAAAGTAAATCTGCATCCTTGCCCCCCCCCATAGGAGCTATGACTGCGCTTGTCATGTATAGTGTACAGTTCCTATAGCGTCTTGTGCTTGGGTGCGAGGAAAACACAGGAGACATAGGTTGAAATGAAATGACTTGTATTACTTCATACAAGCATGCTGAAAAGTTCACACAGTTTGCAGGAACAGCGACAGGAGACACAGCAGGCCAGAGTAACTTCAAGCACTACAATAAATCTCCAAAGCAGGTTCAGGATCTCTTCTCTGTACCGTAATTCCTCTGCAAACATGGATTCACCAAACAGCAGGTTTCCGGAGTCCAAAAGTGTTCCAAGGTTCCTCAGTAGGGAATAGCTGGAGTACAAGTCCAAGGCTTCCAGGAGTCAGGTCACAGACTGACTGAGGCTTGATTCAGGAGCACTGATTGTTCAGCTGAAGCTGCTTAAGAAGCAAGAGGGAAGAATCAGGGCGGGAACATGAAAACTGGAAACTCCATATTAACTGAGGGCAAGAGCTGCAGAAAGACAGAAAGCAAAATGGCCGACGGAAAACTGAGTTTCAAGGAACATGTCAACAGAGACAAAGAACCTTACATTACTCCCCCCTTAGGGACAACCTCGGATGACCTCAGACCAGGCTTGTCAGGGTACCTCTGATGAAACTGGCGGAGCAGGCGAGGAGCATTTACATTATTGACTGGTTCCCATGAGTTGTCCTCCACTGGGTAGCCCTGCCATTTAATCAAATATTGCAACTGATTTCTGTACAACCTGGAATCTAGAATCCTTTCCACCATAAATTCTTCCTGACCATCGACCAGCACTGGGTCAGGGCAAGGAGAAGAACGTCCAGGAAACGTATTGGGTGTTGCAGCCTTTAGTAGGGATACATGAAAGACAGGGTGGATTCTCATAGTTCTGGGCAGTTGAAGACGACAAGCAACAGCACTTATAATCTTATTGATCTTATAAGGTCCAATGTACTTATGTCCCAATTTAGACGATGGAATCTTTAATTTAAGATTTCTGGTTGACAGCCAGACCAAATCTCCTACCTTGAAAACTGGTGCAGGTTTACGAAATTTATCTGCTGCTTTCTTGTACTTTTCCTGAGCCAATTCTAGATTTTCCTTTAGAAGATCCATATTCTTTTGTAAAGAAGTGATTCTTTCAGCCACTGCCGGCAAGGGCGTATCTATGGGAAATCGAGGAAGAATGTTAGGATGATAACCTAGATTGGAGTAAAAAGGAGACTGCTTAGTGGAGGCGCTCTGAGAGTTGTTATAAGAGAACTCAGCCAGTGGAAGTAGATCCACCCAATCATCCTGTAGGTGGCAGATAAAACAGCGGAGATACTGCTCCAGGGTCTGATTGGTTCGTTCTGTCTGTCCATTAGTCTGGGGATGAAAAGCAGAAGAAAGGTTTACTTTAATGTCCAATGCTGCACAGAGATTTTGCCAAAACCTTGAAGTGAATTGCACCCCTCGATCCGAAATGACCTCATCCGGTACTCCATGTAAGCGAAACACATTCTTAATCATCAAGTCTGATGTCTGTTTTGCAGTGGGTAAGCCGACACAAGGGATAAAATGAGCTGCCTTTGTTAGACGGTCAACCACCACTAGAATGGTGTTCTTCCCTTGAGAGGTTGGTAACTCCACAATGAAGTCCATAGAAATGGATCCCCACGGGCGGGACGGGGTGGGAAGAGGTTGCAACAGACCAGTTGGTGAGGAGCGAGGTGTTTTGCATCTTGCACAGACTTCACATGAAGTGACATAGTTTAAGACATCTTTCCTGTAAGTGGGCCACCAAAAGAAACGAGAAAGAAATTCTTGTGTCTTTAGAATTCCCCTATGCCCGGCTATCTTGAATCGTGGATGAGTTGCAATACTCTCAATCTGACTGTTTCAGGTATATACAGACGTTGTCCCTGAATCCACACACCATTCTTAAAGACAAGACTTACGTCCCTTGGGGGTTGAGCCAACAAAGAATCCGCATGGTATGCTTCCTTGATGTCCTTAAGTAGGTCTTGATTATGAATCACTCCCAGGAATCTAGAGTCAGGAAGAATAGTCTTAGGAGGAGTAAGTGGACGTGTCTCTGCTGAATGAATCCTAGAGAGTGCATCAGCCTTTCCATTGCGCGATCCTGGTCTATAAGAAATTACAAAATTAAATTGGTTTAGGAAAAGATTCCAGCGAGCCTGGCGAGGAGTCAGGCACTTAGCCGACCTGATAAATTCAAGGTTACGATGGTCTGTCAGGACGACTATTTGCTGTGCAGCTCCCTGAAGAAGGTGTCTCCATTCCTTGAAGGCGGCAATAATGGCCAACAATTCTCTATTGCCCACATCGTAGTTCCTCTCAGCCGAAGACAACTGCTGGGAAAAGAAGGCACAGGGATGCAAGACATTCTTCTCACCTGTTCTCTGAGAGAGTATAGCTCCAACGGCACAGTCTGAAGCATCCACCTCTATTATGAAGGCAAGCTCGGGGTTGGGATGTACTAAGATAGGTGCGGTGGTAAATTTATCCTTTAAACAGGAAAATGCTTCCTGAGCTTGCGAGGTCCAGGAGAACCTAGACTGTTTCCAGGTAAGTTGGGTGATAGGTGACACTACCTCAGAAAAATTCTTAATGAAACGTCTATAGAAGTTGGCAAACCCGATGAAACGCTGCACCTCCTTCACATTTCTAGGAATTGGCCAATCCTTGATGGCTTGGGTCTTGCTTCCATCCATACTAATCCCTTGCGTAGATAGTACATACCCCAGAAATTGAATTTCGGTCCTATGGAATTCACATTTTTCAAGTTTGATGTAGAGATGGTTTTGTCTTAGGCGTTCTAAGACCATTCTCACATGTCCATGATGTTCCTCTGTGGAGTTAGAAAAAATTAGAATATCATCCAGATAAATCACCACAAATGTATCTAGGAGATCCCTGAAGATATCATTCACGAAGTGTTGGAAAGTGGCTGGGGCGGTACTCAGACCAAAAGGCATAACTAGATATTCAAAGTGTCCATAGCGTGACCTGAAAGCAGTCTTCCATTCATCCCCAGGTCTAATACGGACCAAGTTATAGGCCCCACGGAGATCCAGTTTAGAGAAAATTTTGGCATGCCGCACTCTCTCCAACAACTCAGGAATTAAAGGCAATGGATAACGTTTCTAATAGTAACCTTATTGAGTTCCCTATAGTCTATGCAGGGTCTCAGAGATCCATCTTTCTTCTTCACAAAGAAGATGGGTGCACCTGTGGGAGATGAAGAGGGGCGTATGAAGCCCTTGGCTAAATTTTCGTCTATATAATCCTTCAAAGTTTTTAGCTCTGGCCCCGCTAGGGGGTAGATCTTACCAAAAGGTATCTCGGCTCCGGGCAATAATTCAATTGGACAATCATATGGACGGTGAGGAGGAAGCTGATCAGCGTTCTTCTTGTCACATAAATCCACATAGTCCTGGTATACAGCTGGTAGTTCAGGGACTGACATGGTTCCTTTAGGAACAGAGCAAGCTGAAACTCCTTGACTCATCTGTTTCTCCAGAAAGTGTAATTCCTTGGTCTCCCAGTTAATCGTAGGATTCTGCGCCTGCAGCCATGGTAGCCCTAGAATGATGGGAAAGTGGGGAGAAGAGATAAGCAAAAAATACATTTTCTCCTGATGATCTTTACCCATAAGGACCCTCAAAGGCTCTGTTTCTTGATCCACTGGTCCAGAAGTCAGTAGAGAGCCATCCACAGTCTCCATCTGTACTGGAGTAGCCTTCTTCACTGAACGTATCCCCTGTTTCAGAGCAAAGGAGATATCCATAAAATTTCCACTTGCTCCTGAGTCGATCATAGCAGAGCTAGACACCCAGACTGAGTCAACCCAGAGTTTGATGGAAAGGAAGCAATGAGAATTGTTTCTTTTACAACTCAGCTGGGACACCGCTGAGGAAACTTGAAAAATTGCAGCGTTTATACCGTCATCGTCCCCAGAACTAACAGAGTTTAAGTCCTTGAAATCAAGATCTCTTGCAGCAGATCTCTCTGGAGCCTGAGGCGCGGACATGACAGAGCTCCTCTCGCAACACTCACAGTGAATGACTGCTGCAGTAGTCTTACGAGAACGGCTGGGGCAGTTTATAATGAAGTGCCCTGACTTACCACAGTAAAAACATAGATTTTCCTTTATACGATGTTCTTTGCGTGCATCACTAACCCGTCTTTGTAAAGAGTCCACCTGCATGGGTTCAGGTTCTGGTTCCCTTGTGATCCTACTCAAAGGTTCCTTAGCTGAGGAGGGAGGTAGTAAAAGGTTAGTGCGATTATTTTCGAACCATCTCTCTTGTCTGCGTTCAGTCAGACGAGCATCAATACGGATACAATAGTTAATAAAGTCACCTAACGCAGTGGGAGGGTCGGCACGAGCAAGTTCATCCTTAATCAGTGGAGACAACCCTTTCCGAAAAATAGATTTTTTAGCGGAAGTGTCCCAAGTGGTATCAAGAGCCCATCTCCTGAAATCCAGGGCATATTCGGCTACTGAACGCTTACCTTGGCGCAAAGTTAACATGGCTGCTTCAGCTGTTGCACCTCGATTGGGGTCATCAAACACCTGCCCCATGGCTGAAATAAAAGCATCAAGGTGATTCAAACAATCATCCTCAGTCTCAATCAGAGGGTTTGCCCACATCAAAGCCTTATTGGTAAGCAACATGATTATAGTAAGCACTTTGGATCGTTCAGTGGGAAATTGTGAAGCATGTGCAGAAAAAATAAATTGCATTGATTAATAAATCCCCTGAATTTCTCACGTTCACCGCCAAAACGAAAAGGAGGTAATTTGGGGATCCCAGAACTTGGGGTTATGGCAGGAGCCTGGGCTCGTTCCTCTAGAGCCTCAATCCTGGCTCGCAATTCCTGGGTAGTCTGTCCAAACACTTGCAAATTATGATTAGTGAGGTCCTGTAGGCTTGCAAAACGGGTTTTTAAAGTCTGTACATCTGAAAGGATTGTATCAGTCACTCCGCAAAGTTCCTTTATGCGGGCCTCCATCTTCCAGATCTTTTAAGGCAGAGGTTCTGGAATGGTTGTGAGAAGTCACAACCACTGTCATCACATGAGGTATTAAACGGACATCTGATATCCACAGTCACAGCAGACACGGCTTTCCCAGACCCAGCAGACACTAAACATTGGCTCCTGAATCTTGTCATGTATAGTGTACAGTTCCTATAGCGTCTTGTGCTTGGGTGCGAGGAAAACACAGGAGACATAGGTTGAAATGAAATGACTTGTATTACTTCATACAAGCATGCTGAAAAGTTCACACAGTTTGCAGGAACAGCGACAGGAGACACAGCAGGCCAGAGTAACTTCAAGCACTACAATAAATCTCCAAAGCAGGTTCAGGATCTCTTCTCTGTACCGTAATTCCTCTGCAAACATGGATTCACCAAACAGCAGGTTTCCGGAGTCCAAAAGTGTCCAAGGTTCCTCAGTAGGGAATAGCTGGAGTACAAGTCCAAGGCTTCCAGGAGTCAGGTCACAGACTGACTGAGGCTTGATTCAGGAGCACTGATTGTTCAGCTGAGGCTGCTTAAGAAGCAAGAGGGAAGAATCAGGACGGGAACATGAAAACTGGAAACTCCATATTAACTGAGGGCAAGAGCTGCAGAAAGACAGAAAGCAAAATGGCCGACGGAAAACTGAGTTTCAAGGAACATGTCAACAGAGACAAAGAACCTTACAGCGCTATTGAATTAGTGCCTGGTAGTAAATTCCCTAAAGGTCGCCTTTTTAACTTGTCTGTACCTGAACATGACGCTATGCGGTCTTATATCAAGGAGTCATTGGAGAAGGGTCATATCAGACCATCCTCTTCACCCTTGGGTGCCGGTTTTTTTCTTTGTGGCCAAAAAGGATGGTTCATTAAGGCCGTGTATTGATTATCGTCTCTTGAACAATATCACTGTGAAATATCAATATCCGTTACCCTTGATTTCTGACCTGTTTTCCAGGGTGAAAAGTGCTACTTGGTTTACCAAAATCATAGAATCATGCCCTATAGGCAATCCTTTATTGATAAAATACCTCAATGGGTAGCACCCAAAAACAACCGTGATAAAAAAACAAAAAACAAAGTGTATTCCTAACTTAAAAGCTATGGGATAGCCTAGAGTCCCTGATGCAGGTCTGGGCTGTCACCTGCCTAACAGCGGAGGTTGGCACCCTAGGGGGAAGCGTTGTGGCGCCCCCGCTCCACGATGGCTGACCCTAGGGTCCCTGTTAGGCCCTTACACCTTAGGGGATACCTCTACCCAGATAGTAGGGAGACCCCTAACATTAATACAGAGACCAGCTAACATTAAAGGTGACCCTAAGTCCCCAAAGTATTAAAAACAGTTCACAACACTTTTCACAGTTCAACAGTTCACATTCACTTTCATTAAGCTGTGGCACAAGAAGGCAGTTTTATCATAACTCCTGTTCATAAAAGGAGGCTGCTGTATACTAGCAGTGTTGTACAGCAGATCTGTGCCAATCTCCATTATACTCCCTACCACCCCGTGTGTTGTGAACTGTTTTTAATACTTTGGGGACTTAGGGTCACCTTTAATGTTAGCTGGTCTCTGTATTAATGTTAGGGGTCTCCCTACTATCTGGGTAGAGGTATCCCCTAAGGTGTAAGGGCCTAACAGGGACCCTAGGGTCAGCCATCGTGGAGCGGGGGCGCCACAACACTTCCCCCTAGGGTGCCAACCTCCGCTGTTAGGCAGGTGACAGCCCAGACCTGCATCAGGGACTCTAGGCTATCCCCATAGCTTTTAAGTTAGGAATACACTTTGTTTTTTGTTTTTTTATCACGGTTGTTTTTGGGTGCTACCCATTGAGGTATTTTATCAATAAAGGATTGTCTATAGGGCATGATTCTATGATTTTGGTTTTGAAGCCCTTCTGTACCTATTATATTTTCTGCTACTTGGTTTACCAAGCTTAACCTCAGGGGGGCGTATAACCTTATTCGCATTAAGCACGGGGATGAATGGAAGACGGCGTTTAATACCCCAGAGGGGTATTTTGAGTACCTAGTGATGCCCTTTGGGCTCACTAATGCTCCTTCCGTCTTCCAGTCCTTCATGAATGACATTTTCAGGGATTTTGTGGATAAATTTCTGATTGTTTATTTGGATGATATCTTGATTTTTTCCAATGACTGGGACTCTCATGTGAAACATGTTCGGACTGTGTTCCAGATTTTGAGAGAGAATGCTCTGTATGTGAAGGGATCAAAGTGTCTTTTTGGCGTACAGAGGATCTCATTTCTGGGATTCATTTTGTCTCCGTCTGTTATTGAAATGGACCCGGTCAAGGTTCAGGCCATCTGTGATTGGGTCCAACCTACTTCATTAAAGGCTCTTCAGAGATTCTTGGGTTTTGCCAATTTTTATCGTAAATTTATTGGTAATTTCTCTGTTATTGTTAAACCATTGACTGATTTGACCAAAAAGGGTTCTGATGTGGTGAATCGGCCTCCTGAGGCAGTCTCTGCGTTTCAGGAACTTAAGCAAGATTCACTTCTGCTCCTGTTCTACGGCAGCCTGATGTTTCTCTGCCATTTCAGGTGGAGGTTGATGCCTCTGAAATTGGGGCAGGTGCCGTTTTGTCCCAAAGATATCCAGAGACCTCTAAAAGTAACCCTTGTGCCTTTTTCTCTCGAAAATTTTCTCCAACTGAACGTAATTATGACGTGGGTAATCGGGAGTTATTGGCCATGAAGTGGGCTTTTGAAGAGTGGAGACATTGGCTGGAGGGAGCCAAACATCAGGTGGTGGTCCTCACGGACCATAAGAATCTGGTTTATCTGGAATCAGCCAAGCGACTTAATCCTAGACAGGCCAGGTGGGCCTTGTTTTTCACACGTTTTAATTTTGTGGTTTCCTTTCTTCCTGGCACTAAGAATGTTAAGGCGGATGCCCTTTCGAGGAGTTTCCTTGCGGACTCTCCTGAGTTATCTGATCCTGCTGTTATTTTGAAAGAGGGTGTAGTTCTTTCCGCCATCTCGCCCAATTTGAGACTGGCTCTGGAAGGGTGTCAGGAGGATAAACCCGAGCGCTGCCCTATTGGGAAATTGTTTGTCCCAGACCGGTGGAAAAAGAGTGTGATGTCTGAGATTCATTGTTCCGCGTTGGCCGGTCATCCTGGAATTTTTGGTACCAGAGACTTGGTTAGTCGGTCCTTTTGGTGGCCTACTTTGTCTCGTGATGTCAGGGAATTTGTGCAGTCCTGCGGGACTTGCTCTCGCTCCAAGCCTTGCTCTCGCTCTAGTGGTTTGTTGATGCCATTGCCTGTGCCCAAGAGACCATGGACCCATATCTCTATGGATTTCATTTCCGACCTCCCTGTTTCTCAGAGAATGACCGTTATCTGGGTGATTTGTGATAGGTTTTCCAAAATGATACATCTTGTGCCATTACCTAAGTTGCCTTCCTCCTCCGAATTGGTGCCTTTGTTCCTTCAGCACGTGGTTCGGTTACACGGCATTCCTGAGAACATTGTGTCTGACAGCGGAGTCCAGTTTGTTTCCAGATTTTGGAGGACTTTTTGTTCTAAACTTGGTGTTCAATTGTCTTTCTCCTCGGCTTTTCATCCTCAGACCAATGGACAAACTGAGAGAACAAACCAGACATTGGAGACTTATCTAAGATGCTTTGTGTCTGCTGATCAGGATGACTGGGTCTCTGTTTTGCCTTTGGCTGAGTTTGCTCTTAATAATAGGGCTAGCTCTGCCACTTTGATGTCTCCATTTTTCTGCAATTTTGAGTTTCACCCTCGATTTTCTTCAGGACAGACGGAGGCTTCTGTCTGTCCAGGTGTTGACTCTGTTGTGGAGCGTACGCAGCAGATTTGGGACCAGGTAGTGGAGAGGTTGTCCCTCTCTCAGGAGAGGGCCCAGCGGTTTGCCAACCGGCATAGGACTGATGGTCCTCGGTTTGAAGTGGGGGACTTGGTCTGGTTGTCCTCAAGAAATATCCCTATGAGAGTTGCATCTCCTAAGTTTAAGCCTAGGTTCATTGGACCTTATAAGATCATGGAGATTCTTAATCCTGTTTCCTTCTGTTTGCTTCTTCCAGGGACATTTAAGATCCATAACGTGTTCCACAAGTCCTTATTGAAGAGGTTTGTCGAGCCAGTGGTTCCTATGGCTGCGCCTCCTGACCCTATTTTGGTTGAGGGCAATCTGGAGTATGTGGTTGAGAAAATATTGGATTCTCGTTTTTCTAGACGGAAACTCCAGTATTTGGTTAAGTGGAGAGGTTATGGTCAGGAGGACAATTCTTGGGTGTTTGCTTCGGACATCCATGCTAGGAGACTGATCCGTGCGTATTACAGAGCTCATCCTGACCGACCTGGTTGCCCAAATGAGGGTTCGGTGACCCCTCCTCAAGGGGGGGTACTGTTGTGAATGTGTTAGAAATGAATTCTGAGCAGAAGCTCCCTCTGGTGGTTACAAACAGTACTGAACCATTCAATGAGGATTGGCAATCAGGAGTTACAGACTGGTCTTATATAAGGGAGGTTCCCTCCCATCATGGTTGCCGGTGATCAATTGTTCTTGTCTCAACTGTGGTTCCTGGTTCACTTGGAAGCTTGCTGAGTCTTGCCTGCATCTTCTGCTTTCAGATCAGATATTTTCTGCTTTTATTTTTGTGCTTGCTTTTTGCATTGTTCCCTGCACTTCTGTGGAGGTCAGCCAGGTCCCCTCCGGGGGCTTGTGCTCCTCTCAGTTTATCTGAGCCACTGTTATTTGTTCATTTGCCTTTTCCAGTTTTTTCTGGGGCTGCGGCTTAGTTTTGTGACACCAGAGAACTAATTTAGGTGGTAGAGGTCGTGTGACCTCAGGTGTTTTTGCAATTAGTAGAGTTGGTATTTTTTAGGGTTTTTTGGATTGCAGTAAGTGTCCTTCCTATCCTTTTCTTTCTAGGAAGATTGGGCGCCAACGTTTGCTCATACTATTTTCTGTCTGTGTCTGTATTTCCTCTTGTCTAACCGCCATTACATGTTTGGGGGCTTCCTATGTTCTTTGGGGATCTGCTCTGGGGCAGATAGCTTTCCTCTTTCTATCTTTAGGTGTAGTTAACCTCTCAGGCTGTGACGAGGCGTCTAGGACCAACGTAGGTACGCTCCACGGCTACCTTTAGTTGTGGTGGTTAGTCAGGGTACTGCAATCCAGTAGATTCCAACCTCTCTGGTGTATTGCCGTTTTTGCCTGCTCTCCTCAGCTACCAAATCATAACAGACACCATTTTGGAAACTAGACCCCCTAAGAAACTTATCTAGATGTGTAGTGAGCACTTTGAACCCCCAAGTGCTTCACAGAAGTTTATAACGTAGAGCCGTGAAAATAAAAAATCATAATTTTTCCACAAAAATGATCTTCTCGCCCCCAATTTTTTATTTTCCCAAGGGGAAGTTGTTGTGCAATTTGTCCTCAGTACGCCGATACCCCGTATGTGGGGGGAACCACTGTTTGAAATGACTAGAAAAAAGATCATGCCCACATAGATGGAACACCCACAGAATGGAAACAAATGTTTTGTAATGTATGTAGTACAGTTCATATAGCGTCTTGTGCTTGGGTGCGATGAAAATACATGAGACACAGGTTTGATATAGAAAGTCCTGTATTACTTCATACAAGTTGGCAAAAATAGTCACACAGTTTGCAGACACAGAAGCAGGAGAACAGCAGGCCAGAGTAATCTAAGCTCAGCAATCACTCTCCACAACAGGTTCAGGATCTTCTTCTCTGTTACCGTAAGTCCATGCAAACGTGGGTCTTTCAAAGAGCAGGGTTCAGAGTCCACAAGTGCTTCAGAGTTCCTCAGTAGGAATAGCTGGAGTACAAGGTCCAAGGCTTCAGGGGTCAGATCACAGGTTCACTGCAGGCTAGATTCTGAAGCACTGATTGCTCAGCTGTGGCTGCTTAAGAAGCAAAAGGAGAGAATCAGGGCGGGAACATGCAAGCTGGAAACTCCATTTTGACTGAGGGCAAGATAGCTGCAGCAAGACAGAAAGTAAAATGGCTGACGAACAAACTGAGTGTCAGGAACATGTACACAGAACCTTACATTACTCCCCCCTTAGGGACAACCTTCGGATGACCTCAGACCAGGCTTGTGTGGGTACCTCTGATGAAACTGACGGAGCAAGCGAGGAGCATTAACGTTATTGACTGGTTCCCATGAGTTGTCCTCCACTGGGTAGCCCTGCCATTTAATCAGATATTGTAACTGATTTCTATACAACCTGGAATCTAAAATCCTTTCCACCACAAATTCTTCCTGACCATCGACTAGCACTGGGTCAGGGCAAGGAGAAGAACGTCCAGGAAACGTATTGGGTGTCGCAGCCTTTAGTAGGGATACATGAAAGACAGGGTGGATTCTCATAGTTCTGGGCAGTTGAAGACGACAAGCAACGGCACTTATAATTTTACTGATTTTATAAGGTCCAATGTACTTATGTCCCAGCTTAGACGATGGAATCCTTAACTTAAGATTTCTGGTTGACAGCCAGACCAAGTCTCCTACCTTGAAAGCTGGTGCAGGTTTACGAAACTTATCTGCTGCTTTCTTGTACCTTTCCTGAGCCGATTCCAGTTTCTCCTTTAGAAGATCCATATTCTTCTGTAAAGACGTGATTCTTTCAGCCACTGCTGGTAAAGGCGTTTCTATGGGAAATCGTGGTAGAATGTTAGGATGATAACCTAGATTAGAGTAAAATGGAGACTGCTTAGTGGAGGCACTCTGAGAGTTGTTATACGAGAACTCAGCTAATGGAAGTAGATCCACCCAATCATCCTGTAGGTGGCAGATAAAGCAGCGGAGATACTGCTCCAGGGTTTGATTGGTTCGTTCGGTCTGTCCATTAGTCTGGGGATGAAAAGCAGAAGAAAGGTTTACTTTAATGTCCAATGCTGCACAGAAATTTTGCCAAAACCTAGAAGTGAATTGCACCCCTCGATCCGAAATAACCTCATCCGGTACTCCATGTAAGCGAAACACATCTTTAATCATCAGATCTGATGTCTGTTTTGCAGTGGGTAAGCCGACACAAGGAATAAAATGAGCTGCCTTTGTTAGACGGTCAACCACCACTAGAATGGTGTTCTTCCCTTGAGAGGTTGGTAACTCCACAATGAAGTCCATAGAAATGGATCCCCACGGGCGGGACGGGGTGGGAAGAGGCTGTAACAGACCAGTTGGTGAGGAGCGAGGTGTTTTGCATCTTGCACAAACTTCACATGAAGTGACATAGTTTAAAACATCCTTCCTGCAAGTGGGCCACCAAAAGAAACGAGAAAGAAATTCCTGTGTCTTTAGAATTCCTCTATGCCCAGCTATCTTGGAATCGTGAATGAGTTGCAATACTCTCAATCTGACTGTTTCAGGAATATACAGGCGTTGTCCCTGAATCCACACACCATTCTTAAAGACAAGACTTACGTCCCTTGGGGGTTGTGCCAAAAAGGAATCCGCATGGTATGCTTCCTTGATGTCCTTAAGTAGGTCTTGATTATGAATTACTCCTAGGAATCTAGAGTCAGGAAGAATAGTCTTAGGAGGAGTAATTGGACGTGTCTCTGCTGAGTAAATCCTAGAGAGTGCATCAGCCTTTCCATTGCGCGATCCTGGTCTATAAAAATATAAAATTAAATTGGTTTAAGAAAAGATTCCAGCGAGCCTGGCGAGGAGTCAGGCACTTAGCCGACCTGATAAACTCAAGGTTACGATGGTCTGTCAGGACGACTATTTGCTGTGCAGCTCCCTGAAGAAGGTGTCTCCATTCTTTGAAGGCGGCAATAATGGCCAACAACTCTCTATTGCCCACATCGTAGTTCCTCTCAGCCGAAGACAACTGCTGGGAAAAGAAGGCACAGGGATGCAAGACATTCTTCTCACCTGTTCTCTGAGAGAGTATAGCTCCAACGGCACAGTCTGAAGCATCCACCTCTATTATGAAGGCAAGCTCGGGGTTGGGATGTACTAGGATAGGTGCAGTGGTAAATTTATCTTTTAGACGGGAAAATGCTTCCTGGGCTTGGGGAGTCCAGGAGAACCTAGACTCTTTCCGGGTAAGTTGGGTGATAGGTGACACTACCTCAGAGAAATTTCTAATGAAACGTCTATAGAAGTTGGCAAACCCGATGAAGCGCTGTACCTCCTTCACATTTCTAGGACTTGGCCAATCCTTGATGGCTTGGGTTTTGCTTCCATCCATACTAATTCCTTGTGTAGACAGTACATACCCCAGAAATTGAATTTCGGTCTTATGGAATTCACACTTTTCAAGTTTGATGTAAAGATGATTTTGTCTTAGACGTTCCAAGACCATTCTCACATGTCCATGATGTTCCTCTGTGGAGTTAGAAAAAATTAGAATATCATCCAAATAAATTACCACGAATGTATCTAGGAGATCCCTGAAGATGTCATTCACCAAGTGTTGGAAAGTGGCTGGGGCGGTACTCCGACCAAAAGGCATAACTAGATATTCAAAGTGTCCATAGCGTGACCTGAATGCAGTCTTCCATTCATCCCCAGGTCTAATACGGACTAAGTTATAGGCCCCACGAAGATCTAGTTTAGAGAAAATTTTGGCATGTCGCACTCTCTCCAATAACTCAGGGATTAAAGGCAATGGAAAACGGTTTCTAATAGTAACCTTATTGAGTTCCCTATAGTCTACCAGGGTCTCAGAGATCCATCTTTCTTCTCTTCAAAGAAGATGGGTGCACCTGCAGGAGATGAAGAGGGGCGTATGAAGCCCTTGGCTAGATTTTCGTCTATGTAATCCTTTAAAGCCTTTAGCTCGGGCCCCGCCAGGGGGTAGATCTTACCAAAAGGTATCTCTGCTCCAGGCAATAATTCAATTGGACAATCATATGGATGGTGAGGAGGAAGCTGGTCAGCATTCTTCTTGTCACATAAATCCACATAGTTCCTGGTATACAGCTGGTAGTTCAGGGACTGACATGGTTCCTTTAGGAACAGAGCAAGCTGAAACTTTTGAACTCATCTGTTTCTCTGGAAAGTGTAATTCCTTGGTCTCCCAGTTAATGGTATGATTCTGAGCCTGCAGCCATGGTAGCCCTAGAATAATGGGAAAGTGGGGAGAAGAGATAAGCATAAAGGACAGTTTCTCTTGATGATCTTTACCCATAAGAACCCTCAAAGGCTCTGTTTCCTGATCCACTGGTCCAGAGGTCAGCAGGGAGCCATCCACAGTTTCCATCTGTACTGGAGTAGCCTTCTTCACTGAACGTATCCCTGTTTCAGAGCAAAGGAGACATCCATAAAATTTCCACTTGCCCCTGAGTCAATCATAGCAGAGCTAGACACCCAAGTTGAGTCAACCCAGAGTTTGATGGAAAGAAAGCAATGAGAATTGTTTTTCTTACAACTCAGCTGGGACACCGCTGAGGAAACTTGAAAAATGGCAGCGTTTACACAGTCAACGTCCTCAGAGGTAACGGAGTTTAAGTCCGAGAAATCAAGATCTGTTGCTGCAGATCTCTCTGGAGCCTGAGGCTCGGACCTGACAGATCCCCTCTCGCAACACTCACAGTGAATGAGTGCTGCAGTAGTCTTACGAGAACGGCTGGGGCAGTTTATAATGAAGTGCCCTGACTTACCACAATAGAAACATAGATTCTCCTTAAAACGATGTTCCTTGCGTGCATCACTAACCCGTCGTTGTAAAGAGTCTACCTGCATGGGTTCAGGTTCAGGTTCCCGTGTAATCCTACTCAAAGGTTCCTTAGCTGGAGAGGAAGGTAGGAAAAGTTAGTGCGATTGCTTTCGAACATCTCTCTTGCCTGCGTTCAGTCAGACGAGTATCAATACGGATGCAGTAGTTAATAAATTCACCTAACGCAGTGGGAGGGTCGGCACGAGCAAGTTCATCCTTAATCAGTGGAGATAACCCCTTTCGAAAAATAGATTTTTTGGCAGAACTGTCCCAGGTGGTATCAAGGGCCCATCTCCTGAAATCCAAGGCATATTCAGCTACCGAGTGCTTACCTTGGCGCAAAGCTAACATGGCTGCTTCAGCTGTTGCACCTCGATTGGGGTCATCAAACACCTGCCCCATGGCTGAAATAAAATCATCAAGGTGATTCAAACAATCATCCTCAGTCTCAATCAGAGGGTTTGCCCACATCAAAGCCTTGTTGGTAAGCAACATAATTATAGTAAGCACCTTAGATCGTTCAGTGGGAAATTGTGAAGCATGTGCGGAAAAAAAAAGATTGCATTGATTAATAAATCCCCTGAATTTCTCACGTTCACCGCCAAAACGAAAAGGGGGCAACTTGGGAATCCCAGAACTCGGGGCTACGGCAGGAGCCTGGACTCGCCCTTCTAGAACCTCAATCTTGGCTCGCAAATCCTGGGCAGTCTGTCCAAACACTTGCAAATTGTGATTAGTGAGGTCCTGTAGATTTGTAAAACGGGTCTTTATATTCTGCAAATCTGCAAGGATATTATCAGTCACTCCGCAAAGTTCCTTTATGCGGGCCTCCATTTTCCAGATCTTTTAAGACAGGAGTACTGGAAGAAGAGGAAAGGAAAAAAAAAACAATAGTGTTTACCTGTGGTAACACTGCAGAGAGAAAAAAAAATTAAGGGAACTGCTCACCTGGAATGGTTGTGAGAAGTCACAACCACTATCATCACAGAAGTTCAACCAGACATCTGATATCCACAGTTATAGCAGACAAAAAAGAGAAAAGAAAAAAAAAACAATAGTGTTTACCTGTGGTAACACGGCAGAAAAAAAAACACTTAAGGGAATTGCTCACCTGGAATGGTTGTGAGAAGTCACAACCACTGTCATCACAGAAAGTACAACCGGACATCCGATATCCACAGTTACAGCAGACACAGCCTTTCCAGACCCAGCAGACACTAACGTTTGGCTTCAGAATCTTGTAATGTAATGTAGTGCAGTTCATATAGCGTCTTGTGCTTGGGTGCGATGAAAATACATAGACACAGGTTTGATATAGAAAGTCTTGTATTACTTCATACAAGTTGGCAAAAATAGTCACACAGTTTGCAGACACAGAAGCAGGAGACACAGCAGGCCAGAGTAATCTAAGCTCAGCAATCACTCTCCACAACAGGTTCAGGATCTTCTTCTCTGTTACCGTAAGTCCATGCAAACGTGGGTCTTTCAAAGAGCAGGGTTCAGAGTCCACAAGTGCTTCAGAGTTCCTCAGTAGGAATAGCTGGAGTACAAGGTCCAAGATCCAGGAGTCAGATCACAGGTTCACTGCAGGCTAGATTCTGAAGCACTGATTGCTCAGCTGTGGCTGCTTAAGAAGCAAAAGGAGAGAATCAGGGCGGGAACATGCAAGCTGGAAACTCCATTTTGACTGAGGGCAAGATAGCTGCAGCAAGACAGAAAGTAAAATGGCTGACGAACAAACTGAGTTTCAGGAACATGTACACAGAACCTTACATGTTTTTATTGAATACAGATATGCATATAAACACTACAAAAGGACATACCACAAAAATACATTAAAAACATTTAAAAGTGCAAACTTGTCATGCCTTAGTATGAAGACAATGACATCCCACATAAACACTGCCCCCAGAGAAGCATGACAATGAACATGCAAAAGAGACCCCAAACATTAGTGTGTATGATTAAGTTCAAGAGTACCCGCAATGCACATAGTACACATAACAAAGCTGAACACCATGCTCATTCATAATACCGAATAGACAGTAAAGGTGAAACCAATCGCTATCAAGAGTGTTAAATGATGGCAGATTATGGCTCAAAGAAAAGCATGAACAGCAGTTCACACAATATTACCACACTTCCTTCATAAATAAAGAAGGTGAAGGAGCAAAATAGCTCAGGCAGGCGAATGTGAAAGTCCTCAAATCAGAGGTGAAGTCCTAAGAACAGAGAGGGGAGTGAGTGTGGGATAGATACCCACGCGTTTCGCCACACCGTGGCTTCCTCAGGGAGCGTAATAGGAACCACTGTTTGGGTGCATGGCAGACGCTTTTTATTGCAAAAAAGTTTTTGCATCACCACATATTGAGAGCTATAATTTTTCCATATTTTGGCCCACAGAGTCATGTGAGGTCTTGTTTTTTGCGGGACGTGTTGACGTTTTTATTGGTACCATTTTTTGATTGCTTTTTATTCCGGTATTTGGGAGGCAGAATGAACAAAAACCAGCAATTCATGAATTTCTTTTGGGGGGAGGCGTTTATACCATTCCGCGTGTGGTAAAATTGATAAGGCAGTTTTATTCGTCGGGTCAGTACGATTACAGCAATAACTCATTTATATGTTTTTTTTTATGTTTTGGTGCTTTTATACAATAAAAACTATTTTATATAAAAATTAATTATTTTTCATAGAATGGTAGAGTTGGAAGGGACCTCCTGGGTCATTTGGTCCAACCCCCTGCTCAAAGCAGGATGCACTAAATCATCCCAGACAGATGTCTGTCCAGCCTCTGTTTGAAGACTTCCATTGAAGGAGAACTCACCACCTCTCATGGCCGCCTGTTCCACTCATTGATCACTAGCGATGAGTGACTTTGCCTCCGGGAGGGTCGAGTCGGGTTTCGGACCACCCGATTTTATCAAAAGTCAATTCGAACGAAATCGGCCGACTTATCGGCAAAAGTCGGAGTTCCGACCGAAACCCGACCCCAATGCAAGTCAATGGCGAAGCAAAGTCGGCAGGGAGTGGAGGACAGTAAACACACCTACAGTGCCCATTTCAATGCCAACGGCATTAATTCTTATTACTTAAGCTTGTCAACCTTAATTTACTGTATAATAATAGTAACACATTGAAAACTGGAGGTTATTTGGCTACAGTTGTGAGGGGGGGTAGGGCTGGCTCCAGGTTTTCGTGGGCTCCGGGTGAAAGAGTGTCAGTGGGCCCCTTTAACACATACCACAATTCATGATGCTCCGATACGGCACAGAAATATAGGTAC
>JARQOD010011221.1:0-24291 GCA_033576555.1 Oophaga sylvatica
GACACTTGCGCCAGTAATAGCCGAGATTGTCCAGATTAGCCAGATACAGGTTAGCAAAGATCTGAGGAGACAAACAGTATCAGCGAAGCACAGAGACTGCAGACGCAGCGCAGACAGATCAAGAACAGAACCGGATGTAGCAATGATAGAACACGTTGCTCCGGCACTCCCCTTATGGTGGAGTGACCAGATATAGTACTGAGTGCGCTGCCATTGGTTAATTAGCTATTTCAAAAAATGCACGCTGCCCCTTTAAGAGAGACGGTGGGCGCGGCCTCGCGTCCTAAGCACTCTATCTGGAGGCCTGCTAGCAGCGTGCCAGGAAGTGGAGGAGGACACAGGACGCCGAGGAGCAGATGGGACAGGAGACCCCAGCCTGCGCGCAGACTGCTGCAGAGGGACAGCCAGAGGAATAGGTGAGTGACCAGGACGGAGTGCAGAGCCAGCGCAGGGACCGAGTGTAACAGCCTGTCTAGGATTAAGTCGCTTGGCTGATTCCAGATAAACCAGATTCTTATGGTCCGTGAGGACCACCACCTGATGTTTGGCTCCCTCCAGCCAATGTCTCCACTCTTCAAAAGCCCACTTCATGGCCAATAACTCCCGATTACCCACGTCTAGTGTTGAGCGATACTGCTCGATATCTTAAAATATCGGATCGGAATGGTATCGCTGATATCACTAAATATCGGCGATATCCGATTCCGATACCGGAAGTCCCATGTAAGTCTATGGGAACAAAATATCGCAACTAAAAAAACCCTTTATTTCCTTGTAAACACTAAATATACACACATAGAATACATATATATATATATATATATATATATATATATATATATACATGTCATTGTGACATATATATATACATATATGTATAGTTTATACACTTCTACATAGTAAAATATCCTCTGATTCAATTGCCGGGTAAAGCCGGCTTCTGTGAAAAGACAGAAGCACCCGACATGAAATGACACTTGGTGTACATAGGGTTAACCATGTCTTTTAATGTCGTTTGCTATCTGATTTGCACAAACAATTACATCAGTCTATGTGTGCAAAATTTCACACCTGTAGGGGTTAATTAAAGGTGTAAATTCGTTGTAAAAAAAAAAAAGACTTTTTTGCTACGAATTTACACCTTTAATTAACCCCTACAGGTGTGAAATTTTGCACACATAGACTGATGTAATTGTTTGTGCAAATCAGATAGCAAAGGACATGAAAAGACATGGTTAACCCTATGTACACCAAGTGTCATTTCATGTCGGGTTCTGCATTTTCACAAAAGCCGGCAATTGAATTAGCGGCTATTATACTATGTAGAAGTGTATGAACTATAAATATAAATATATATATATGTGTCACAAATTCAATGACATGTATATATATATATATATATATATATATATATATATATATATATATATGAGGTGTAAAATTGTTTAAAAAAAATGCGTGGGCTCCCGCCCTATTTTCGCAACCATACAGACAAAGCCAGCGAATGGGGGCAGATAATAATAGCCCAGAGAGGGACCATTATTTTTGGCCCCCCTGGCTACTAACATCTGCACCCAGACACCCCAGAAAAGACAAATCTATAATTAGATTCGCCCTTTCTGGCACTTTGCCCGTCTATTCCCATTGCCCTGTAGCGGTGGCGAATGGGTTAATATGGGGTTAAAGCCACCTTGCAATTGAAAGGTGACCTAAAGCCAGGTTAATAATTGAGAGCTGTCAATTAGACAACTATCAATTATTAATCCTATTGCATGACATAAAAATAAAACACACACACTTTAATTAAAAATCATTTTAATGAAATAAAGACACATGTTTTTGACCATCTTTTATTTGACTGCAAAAACCATTTCCTGTAATAAAAATAAAATAAAAAAGCAAAATTATTCTTACCTATCCCATGCACAGTCAGGTCCCACGGTGTAATCCTTCAGAAAGGGTTAATGTTTACTGCAGGGACCGCAGCTAATGCTGCAGCCTCACAGTAAACCCCCAAATGAATGAGTTCCTCTCCTGGCTGACAGGAGAGGAAGTGGAAAGCTTAATTGATTGCTTTCCACTTTCACTTCAGGTCAGCCAGGGACACAATCAGTGACGTCAGAGGGAACTGATTAACAAAAATGGGGGTTCCCTTCGAATAAAAAATGGCGTCGGGTCCCCCCTATTTTTGTTAACCAGCCTGATGAAGCAGACTGCTGAGCAGTGGCGTACCGTGAATGAAGCAGACCAAGCAGCTGCTATGGGGCCCGGACAGGTGAGGGGGCCCTCGACGGTCGGGTAGCTGTGCTGACACAGTACTACCAGGGGGTCGGCGGGGGAGGGGGAGCGCAGCTCTTCTATATACTCACCCCTCCTGGTGCGGTCCTGCAGCCCCTGCACTTCTCCCACGGTCTCCGACGCCTGTGTTCAGCGGTCAGGTGGTACCGCTCATTACAGTCATGAATACGCACATATTCATGACTTTAATGAGCTGTCCCGCGTGACCGCTGAACACTGGCGGCGGAGACCGTGGGAGAGCAGGGGCTGCACAGACCGCGCCGGCGGAAGGGTGAGTATAAGGGATATTTACCTGTCCCGTTCCACCGTTGCTCGCGTCCTCTTGCTGCAATGTTCAGGTCAGAGGGCGCGATGACGTCGTTAGTGCGCTCCGCGCCCTCTGCCTGATCATTCACTGCTGGAGGACCCCGAAGACAGCGGCACTCAGCAGTGGAGAGAGGACAGGTAAATATCTCAGGTGCCGGGGCCCTGAGCGAGCGGTGACATCGGCACCTGGTGTCACCCCCTGCTCAGGACACCGGCACCTGGCCCCCAGCGACGAAAGGTGAGTATGTCTTTTTTTTTTTTTTTGGTTGCAGCAGCTGCGGCAGCATAAGGGCCTATACTATGGAGCATCTATGGGGGCACAATCTATGGGGGCATAATACATTTTTTTGTTTAATGTGTCCCCTCACTGTGCTGGCACTTTACATTTACAATGGCTCTGGGTTTTTTTTTTTGGGGGGGGGGCCCATTCAGACTTTTGCTATGGGGCCCCATGATTTCTATGTACGCCCCTGCTGCTGAGGCATGGTATTTAAGGCTGGTAAGGATCCAATATCCATGGACCTTGCAAGCCTGATAATACCAGGCCACAGCAGTCTGCTTAGCTTGGCTGGTTAACAAAAATAGGGGATCCCCTCGAAAAAAGTTGGCGTGGGGTCCCCCCTATTTTTGTTAACCAGCCAGATGAAGCAGACCGCTGAGGCCTGGATTTTCAGGCTGTTAAGGAGCCAAGATCCATGGACCTTGCCAGCCTGATAATACCAGGCCACAGCAGTCTGCATATCTTGGCTGATTAACAAAAATAGGGGATCCCCTCGAAAAAAATTGGCGTGGGGTCCCCCCTATTTTTGTTAACCAGCCAGATGAAGCAGACCGCTGAGGCCTGGATTTTCAGGCTGTTAAGGAGCCAAGATCCATGGACCTTGCCAGCCTGATAATACCAGGCCACAGCAGTCTGCATATCTTGGCTGATTAACAAAAATAGGGGATCCCCTCGAAAAAAATTGGCGTGGGGTCCCCCCTATTTTTGTTAACCAGCCAGATGAAGCAGACTGCTGAGGCCTGGTTTTTCAGGCTGGTAAGGATCCAATATCCATGGACCTTGCAAGCCTGATAATACCAGGCCACAGCAGTCTGCTTAGCTTGGCTGGTTAACAAAAATAGGGGATCCCCTCGAAAAAAAAACGGCGTAGGGGTCCCCCTATTTTTGTTAACCAGCCAAGTAAAATGCATACTGCTGCGGCCTGGTATTAAAAGACTGTCAAGGCCCATGGATTTTGGCCCTCAACAGCCTGATAATACCAGGCTACAGCAGCCCCACATTTGGCGCATCAAAAGATGTGCCAATTGTGGCACTTTACCCGGCTCTTCCCACTGCCCTGTAGCGGTGGCAAGTGGGGTAATAAGGGGTTAATGTCACCGTTGATTGCACGGTGACAATAAGCCCGGTTAATAATGGAGAGGTGTCAATAAGACACCGATCCATTATTAATCCCAAAGTTTTTAAATGTATAAAAAAAAGACAAAGCAAGAAAAAAGTATTTTAATGAAATAAAAGAGACAACACAGTTTTCATTTCTTTTATTATACACTCATTCCTGCGACGCCATCGATCTCCTGTAAAAAAAGAAAAAAAACAAACCAACAGTATACCACCTGTCCGACGCAGTCCATAGTAACGACAGTCCCACGACGATCCAGCTCTGCTACATCGCAATGACAGGCAGAGCCTGTCATCGCGACGCAGCACAGCTGATTACCTGCTTCCCCGGCGGTGACGTCATCGGACTGACTGCTTTACGGCCGGGATTACCCAGCAGTCACTGCAGTTATCGCGAGAAACTGCATGTGACCGCCGGGGAAAGATGATGGCGGCCATCAAGCAGTCCAGCCCGTGACCGCCGGAGATCTTCTGCCAGGTAAGTGCCGCTGACTCCTGACAGACCCGACCGACGGACACTGACAGTGACAGTGACAATCCCGATTCCGGTATCCGATAAGACGAAAATATCGGAACTAAGTATCGAAAGGCCGAAACAGCTAATATCGGCCGATAACCGATACTTGCGGTATCGTATCGCTCAACACTACCCACGTCATAATTACGTTCAGTTGGAGAAAATTTTCGAGAGAAAAAGGCACAAGGGTTACTTTTAGAGGTCTCTGGATCTCTTTGGGACAAAACGGCACCTGCCCCAATTTCAGAGGCATCAACCTCCACCTGAAATGGCAGAGAAACATCAGGCTGCCGTAGAACAGGAGCAGAAGTGAATCTCTGCTTAAGTTCCTGAAACGCAGAGACTGCCTCAGGAGGCCAATTCACCACATCAGAACCCTTTTTGGTCAAATCAGTCAATGGTTTAACAATAACAGAGAAATTACCAATAAATTTACGATAAAAATTGGCAAAACCCAAGAATCTTTGAAGAGCCTTTAATGAAGTAGGTTGGACCCAATCACAGATGGCCTGAACCTTGACCGGGTCCATTTCAATAACAGATGGGGACAAAATGAATCCCAGAAATGAGATCCTCTGTACGCCAAAAAGACACTTTGATCCCTTCACATACAGAGCATTCTCTCTCAAAATCTGGAACACAGTCCGAACATGTTTCACATGAGAGTCCCAGTCATTGGAAAAAATCAAGATATCATCCAAATAAACAATCAGAAATTTATCCACAAAATCCCTGAAAATGTCATTCATGAAGGACTGGAAGACAGAAGGAGCATTAGTGAGCCCAAAGGGCATCACTAGGTACTCAAAATGCCCCTCTGGGGTTTAAATGCCGTCTTCCATTCATCCCCTTGCTTAATGCGAACAAGGTTATATGCCCCCCTGAGGTCAAGCTTGGTAAAGCAAGTAGCACTTTTCACCCTGGAAAACAGGTCAGAAATCAAGGGTAACGGATATTGATATTTCACAGTGATATTGTTCAAGAGACGATAATCAATACACGGCCTTAATGAACCATCCTTTTTGACCACAAAGAAAAAACCGGCACCCAAGGGTGAAGAGGATGGTCTGATATGACCCTTCTCCAATGACTCCTTGATATAAGACCGCATAGCTTCATGTTCAGGTACAGACAAGTTAAAAAGGCGACCTTTAGGGAATTTACTGCCAGGCACTAATTCAATAGCGCAGTCATAGCTCCTATGGGGGGGCAAGGATGCAGATTTACTTTCGCTAAACACATCAGAAAAATCAGTCAAAAAGTCAGGAACATCCTGAGCCTGGGGGGAGGCAGAAAAAACAGGAGTGTTGGTATTAACACATTGGCAGCCCCAACTGGTTACAGACACAGATTTCCAATCCAAAACAGGATTATGAGACTGTAACCAAGGGAAACCCAGTACGATAATGTCATGCAGATTATACAGCACCAAAAATTTGCAACTCTCCTGATGATCAGGTTCAACCCTCATTATCACCTGAGTAGAGAACTGAGGTTTATTCTCAGCCAAAGGGGTAGAATCGATCCCCAGTAGGGGAATAGACTTCCGTAGGGGTATCAAGGGAAACCTACAACGTTTAGCAAAATCAAAATCCATCAGGTTAATAGCTGCTCCCGAATCAACGAAAGCCTGAGCAGAAAATGTGGACAGGGAGCAAATCAGGGTAACAGTCAACAGAAATTTAGTCTGAACACTACCCAAGACAACTGAGCGTGCAAAACGTCTTCCCCGCTTAGGGCAGACTGAAATAGCATGAGAGGCGTCACCACAGTAGAAACATAACCCATTGCGTTTTCGAAACTCATGACGCTGTGCCCCAGAAGCCACTCTATCACACTGCATGGGTTCAGAAGCTGGTTCACAAGGCAACACTATTCCACGCATACCTCTACGCTCACGCAAACGTCTGTCAATTTGAATCGCTAATGACATAGAATCGTTGAGACCAGAGGGGACAGGGAATCCCACCATAACATCCTTTACATTCTCTGACAGACCCTTCCGAAAAAGGGCTGCCAAAGCATCGTCATTCCATTTGGTCAGGACTGCCCACCTTCGGAATCTCTGACAGTATAACTCAGCATCCTCAAGCCCCTGATTTAATGCCAACAAGGCTTTTTCAGCTTGATCAGTGACATTAGGCTCATCGTACAATAACCCCAGAGCCTGAAAAAATGCATCAACATTACTCAAAACAGGATCCCCAGGTGTCAGGGAAAAAGCCCAATCCTGAGGATCGCCGCGCAGGAGAGAGATGACAATTTGAACCTGCTGTGCTGCGTTCCCTGAGGACTTAGGTTTCAAGGCAAAAAACAACTTACAGTTATTTTTGAAATTCAGAAATTTAGCTCGATCCCCCAAAAATAAATCTGGCATGGGGATCCTAGGTTCCACAACCGGCAACCTAGCAAGATAGATAGCAATACTCCGAACTTCAGTGGCAAGCTGATCCACACGGCCAGACAACTGTGCAAACTCCATTGAGAGAAAAAAAAAAAAAATCCTCCTCAACACCCAGAGATACAGAGGGAAAAAAAATCTCTGAAAACTCTGACAATCTTCTTTCTTTAACACTATTTTTCCCTTCTGTGAGTACCATACAAATATCAGTTTTTGGTCTGGTGATACTGTTATGATTTGGTAGCTGAGGAGAGCAAGCAAAAAAGGAAATACACCAGAGAGGTTGGAATCTATGGGATTGCAGTACCCTGACTAACCACCACAACTAAAGGCAGCCGTGGAGCGTACCTACGTTGGTCCTAGACGCCTCGTCACAGCCTAAGAAGCTAACTACACCTAAAGACAGAAAGAGGAAAACTATCTGCCCCGGAGCAGATCCCCAAAGAACATAGAAAGCCCCAAACATGTAATGGCGGTTAGACAAGAAGAAACACAGACACAGATAGAAAATAGTATGAGCAAACGCTGGGGCCCAAACTTCCTAAATAGAAAAGGATAGGAAGGACACTTACTGCAACCCCAAAAAACCCTGAAAAGTACCAACACTACTAATTACAAAAACACCTGAGATCACACGACCTCTACCACCTAAATTAGTTCTCTGTTGTAACAAAAACTAAACAGCAGCCACTGAAAAAACTGGAAAAGGCAAATGAACAAACAACAGTGGCTGAACTAAACTGAGAGGAGCACAAGCCCCCGGAGGGGACCCGGCAGACCCCCACAGAAGTGCAGGACAAAATGCAAAAAGCAAGCACAAAAAACAAAAAGAAGAAAATGTCTTATCTGTTAGCAGAAGATGCAGGCACGAAACAGCAGGCTACAAAGTGAACAGGAATCAAAGATGAGACCAGAACAATTGATCACCGGCAACCCTGATGGGAGGGAACCTCCCTTATATAAGACCAGTCAGTAACACCTGATCGCCAATCTTCACAATCTTCATTGGATAGTTCAGTACTGTTTGTAACCACCAGAGGGAGCTTCTGCTCAGAATTCATTTCTAGCACATTCACAACAGTCCTGTGACTACTGGTGTTCTGGAACAGTTTCATTGGTCCTTTGGTTTCTGGCAGGTCCTGTAGCTGTTACTATAAAAGGGTGGCATGGCTGGGCCGCCATGCGCTAGTTGCATCATGTGTTTTGTGCCAGTGTGATCATGCATGCATGTGGTTAGGGCTCGGCTGAAATAAGCCCCTAGAATACCGGCACCTCCGGTGAGGAGATTTGAGTGCAAGTGGTTAGGGCTTGGCTGAAATAAGCCCCTAGAATACTGGCTTCTCCGGTGAGGAGATTGCTTGAATGCGTTGCTGTCTGCATGATCACGGACTGCTATCCGCACAGCAGTTATCTGTGTATCCCTGTGGTGTTAACAGGACACAGTCTTTTTCTCAGCGGCTCTGTGACGCAACAGGGTTCGCTTTATAACGCTGGTTTAGCGCCCTAGCGTTTTATTTTGCGGCTCACTGAAGCTAAGTGAGTTCGCACCTATCGCCATATAGGGCTGTGGCATTCCCGTTAGCGGCTCTGGGGATTAACAGAGTTCGCACTTACTGCCACAGCGCGCTACGGCGTTTATTTTAGTGACTCTGCGGGATAACAGAGTTCGCTACTTTCGCCATCTTACTAGCAGCGGGCTTCGCCTGCACGGTGGACCCCGGGCTGCAAACGCACCTCTCTACTATATCTATTAGGTGTGTTCCGCAAACCCTAACATAGTGGGTCTGAGCCACTTCTCTAATCCGTCCTGTAAAAAATCTAGGATCCGACTGATGTTGGCTTGTCTGGAATCTGGCCGTTCAGGTGCATACCATGACTCAAACCTCTTCCAGGTCTTCTGGTATATTGCATTGGTCACCGGCTTCCTGCTTTTTTGAAGCGTGTTGATGACTCTTTCTGATAGACCTTTGGACTTTAGGATTGAGAATTCAGAAGCCAGGCTGCCAGATGCAAGTTCTCTTTGTCTGGGTGAAAGACTGGTCCCTGGTGTAGTAGATCTCTGCTTGGCGGGAGGATCAGAGGACAGTTTATACTTAAGCTGGATATGGTGCCGTACCAGCTCCTTTTTGGCCACTAGAGGGGGGCCACTAGAATGACCTTGATCTGTTCATGTCTTATCTTTTGAAGGGTTCTTGGTAAGAGGGGAATGGGAGGAAAGGCGTAGGCCAACCTGCATTGCCACTGGTGGGCTAAGGCGTCTATACCCAGGCAGTTGTCGGCTGGGTCTAGTGAATAATAGTAGGTCACTTTTGTATTCTGATGGTCTGCAAATAGGTCGACCTCCTGGTAACCCCATCTCTCGGTCAATCTCTGGAACACTTCTGGATTCAGACTCCATTCTTCTAGGTGAACGTCTGTTCTGCTGAGAAAGTCAGCACGTTTGTTATCTACTCCCCTTATGTGAAGGGCTGATAGTGAAAGCAGATGTTCTTCGGCCTAAGAGAATATTCTTGCTGTGACAATTTTTAGTTCTCCGTATTTTGGACTTCCCTGATGACGGAGGTGTGTCACTGTGGTTTTGTTGTCTGAGTAGACTCCTACGTGGGTACTCTGGACTATTGAAGTGGCCGCTCTGAAGGTTTCTTCCACAGCTTTCAGTTCCCTGAAGTTTGAAGACTGCTTATTTTGACTGGCCAGAGGCCCTGGAAAGGTATCTGGGAGACAACTGCCCCCCAACCTCGTCTGCTGGCATCCACCTCTATAGTGACTAGTGGGGTCTGGACCCAATGTACTCCTTTGTTCAGCTTTTCTGGATTGTTCCACCAGGATAGCGAGACTCGGACTTGGGTTGGTATTGATATCTTGCTGTCCAAGTAATTGGGGAGACTGTCCCATTCTGCTAGTATGAAACTTTAACAAGAACTGCACAACACGACCATACGTCCAAACTATATAAATAGATTTTTATTAGGGATATATAAAAAATGCACATCAAGTATTGAAGTTAAAAGAACAATGTAGTAATATATAGATTATATGCTAAGACGGGGAAAAGAAATCCAGGAATATTAAGCATACAAGATTCAATATTGAGTGGAAATTACACAAAAAATGTGAAAAAATAAAAAACAGTACAATACATATGTGTGTTATTTTAAATAAAGTGCATATGTGCAGATCCAAAAGATCACCAAGTACAATATGGATACCAATATCACACCAAAAAAAAAAAAAAAAAAAAAAAAATATATATATATATATATATATTATATATAACAGCAAATATATGTATTACAAATGCAGTGCACTAGTGTAAACAAATAGGACACCACTGGGTATTAATATATAAAAAGGAATTCTCAACACATGGTGTAAAAAAGGTGCATATGTGCAAACAAATCAAAGACACCATTAGGTGTCGGTATATAAGAGGAAATCCTCAACACATGGTGTAAGACAACCAACACACAATGTATGAATCGAGTATGTGTATAGACCAGGGCCAGGAAATAGACAACCTTAATGCAATAGGTACCAGTTAAATAACAATAATCACTTACAATTTGTACGGCTCCTGGTCTCCCGGATAGACGCCCTCCCCAACGCGCGTTTCGGCACGTTGCCTTCATCAAAAATCTATTTATATATTTTGGATGTATGGTCGTGTTGTGCAGTTCTTGTTGTGGTTAAATAATAATTCAACTGTCCATGTTAATTAGTCCATAACCAGCTTCTATTTTAAATATTATAATTTTATTATTACAATTATTATTATTTTACTGACCTCTTTTTTGCTGGTGATTCCTTTGTGTTTCAATTTATAGTATGAAACTTTGCAGCTTTCTGGTATGTGCTTGAGCCCAGGCCACCGATTGGAGCCAAGGACTGACATAGCGAACCTTAGGGACACTCGACTACTGCTTTTCAAGATCTTTATCCTTTCTCTCAACTCGATCTGTTTGTCTCTGGGCAGAAAAGATGTCTGAGCCTGTGAATCCAAGAGGATTCCCAAGAAGGTTTTCTTTGTGTAGGGAACGACATCTGATTTCTGTAGACTGATCAGCCATCCCTGTGATGTCAAAATCTGCTAAGTCATCTATATGTGCCCTTGTAATATCTGTACAGAGGGTGCCATTGACAGAAAATCGTCGAGATAGGGGACAATACAAATCTGCTAACCTCTGATATGGGCCATGGCTTCCAACATAATCTTTGTACAAATTAAGGGTGCAGACAATAGACAAAATGGGAGCACATTGAACTAATAGTGGAGTACTCGTATTCCCGGGTAACTGCAAATCTCAGGAATTTCCGATGCTGGGGATGAACTGGAACATGATAATATGCATCCCATAAATCAATTGTCACCATAGCGAACCCCTCCCCTATTAGGGGAACTGCTGATCTGACTGACTCCATCTTGAATCTCCAGTAGCAGATATACTGGTTCAGGGGTTTCAGGTTTATTATGATTCGGTGGGACCCTTCCGGTTTCTTTATAAGGAAAAATCTGGAGTAGTGGCCTTGGTTCTCTTCTCCCTCTGGAACTGGAGAAATTGCCCTTGAAGTTAGTAGTTTCCTTAGGCCTAACATCAGGGATGTCTGAAGCGTCTGTGAATAGAGATGCGTGACTCATATTCTCTGAGGAGGGTAGGCGACAGATTCTATCCTTACTCCCTCCTTGATGGCCCTTAAGACCCATGGACTGGTAGATATATTCTGCCATTCTGGAAGGAATTGAGTAAGGCGACCCCCTAATTCTCTCTGAGCGTCATTGTTTACCCTGACGCTGGTCACGGGAGAGAAAAAGATTTCTGTCTCGACCTCCTTTGGGGTAGCTCCATCTTCCCATTTTCCCTTTCCCTCTGTATTGGGAAGGCTGCTTCTGGGGGCCCCGAATGGATCTCTTTCTGGTTTCTCTCTTACTACTCCTTGGCTCTGGTAAACACTTCTTTTTATGTGAAACTTTTTCCAATAGTTCGTCCAGAGCTGACCCGAACATATATTTTCCTTTAAAGGGATTGGAACATAGTTTTATTTTTGATTTCATGTTTCCGTTCCAGGATCTCAGCCACAGGGCTCGTCTTGCTGAATTAGACAAGGCCGCAGATTTAGCCGCCACTTTAAGTGATTCTGCCGAGGCGTCTGCTAAGAAGACCGTAGCATTCTGAAGGAGGGGCAGTGAGGCGAGGATCTCTTCTCTGGGAGTCCCTGATGCCAGAAGCTCTTCCAGCTGTCCTAACCAGCGAGACATTGACCTAGCGACCGATGTGGATACTGCATTGGTGTTCAGAAAGGCCATTGACATCTCACAGGATTTTCTTAGGCGACCCTCCATCTTGCACTCTAGTGGATACTTTAGCTGAGAGGAGTCTTCAAATGGCAGCGTTGTTTTCTTTGCCACCCGGGCAACCTGAACGTCCACTTTGGGCATCTCAGACGTAGTTTCCTCATCAACTGGGACTCTATCCTTCAGCTCTGCATCAGTGTTTAGCCTCTTTTCTGAAGACTCCCACTCTTCCAGCACCAATTCATGAATATTTTTGTGTATTGGGAACAATAACTTTTTCTTGGAACGGAGGCCTCCGAATATTTCTTCCTGAACCGAACTTGCAGGTTTTTCTTCTTCCACTTCCATAGTTCTTCTTACCGCCGGTATGAACTCTTCCATGTTTACCGCGGAGAAGTAGTAGTTCTTTTCTTGCGCTTCCGGGTCCAACCTTAATTCTCCTTCCTCCTGGAACTCCTCTGGCATAGACTCCTGGGAGTCCGAATCCTCTAGATGTTGAACCTTTCTCTTTTTTTGCTGGAGGGGCACTAGGGGCTGGTGTCGGCTGGGAGGAGGATGCCAGGGAAGCCTGAATCTCCTGACATACAATGTTCTGAATGTCCTTCCTTAAAGATGGACCTTCCTCCTTCAGAACTTTCTCAATACATTCCCGACATAGGGGTTTGCCATGTGAGGAGGAGAGTTTCTTGGCACACATTGCACATTTGCGGCTAGTGACCTTTGATTTATTCCTGGGTGCAGGATCCTTGTATCCCTGAAAAGAGAGAAGGTAGAATTGGTCTCTGCTATTATAACGGCACCCTGGAGAAGATCCAGTGCCTGTATACTCACAGGGATTGAACTAGCGCTGGGCTCCACAGAGCGGAAAGGTTCAGACTCCATTGCCACTGTTTGTCCTACCTTACTTGCTCTTCTGTCCAGGGCTCCTTAAATAGGGCAACTGGACCAGCGCCTCCTTCTGAGCTGGGGGTTCCTCCCCCGATCTTTCCTGGTTGGTGGAGGGCTTCCGTGGGACCAACCAGGCTTCAATTTTCAAATTTCCCGCTGCGTTCCAAGGTGGAACGCAAAACCGGAAGTGACGACAGCGGCCTGCCAGCCGGCGTCTGACTTCACTTCCGGCCGCCGGGACCGCAGAGAACACAGCGGGGGCAAGCTGAACGAAGGCTTCCTTGCAGCGGTCCGACAGCCGAAGGGCGGGTGGAAGGAGATGGGCATTGAGAGCTCAGAGAGGCCTCCCGCCTGAGAACTCCCCGGACCTTACTCGGAGGCGCGGACCGGGGATCGATCGTCCTGAGTCCGGGGGAGACAGGAGCAACGTCGTGGAGAGGGAGGGTGAAACCGACAGATCTCCAGCTGCCTGGCTTAAGGTATTTACAGGTCTCTGCCGCCAGCACAGAGTACCCAGGATAACCTCTTCATCCCTATAGGGACAGGAAAAGCACTGGGGAATGAAGGTAGGAGGGGCTATTTAACCTCTTCATATTTCCTGTCCCTATTAGGATGAGAGGACGTCCTCCTGTGTGCTGTGTGAGACAGTGAGAGTATGTGTGTTGAATGGGGTGTACATTTCACCTAGATACTTTGCTGACTGGTATAAGGGAAATGTATGGCTTTGTAAACCTAGTGGTAGAGAAAGGTCACTACACCTTACATTCAGTACACACTTGCAGCTCAGGCCTGAAACCACTCAGCTGTTAATTAGGAGACCAGAAGTAGGTGTCTGCGAACACAGACAGAGAGCTCGCTTAGTCTGGACAAGGAGTCCAGGCACAAGAAGGAGTCTCCAGGAGTATGAGCTGTCTCAGTCTGGGTGCTCGATGTACCCCGGACACAGGAGTAGTCTCTGTGAGAATCCATGTGGATAGCTGCTGAATAGGAGGGGAGCTCTCTCAAGTCTGGACGTTGGATGTGCCTTCAGACACAAGGAGGAGACTCTGTAAAACTCCATGTTGGTAAATGCTGAACATATGTGTTGTTTTGGCCCAGGCTGTTAGAGTCTGGTCCCGGATAGATAGGGAAATCTATCTAAGTGTAGTAAGTGGCTGGACAAGCCCAGGTCTTATGTTTATGATTTGGTTTTGATTATGTTCTGTTGGCTGTAGACTTTAATAAAACTGGTTGCGGCCAGTTTTTACCAGAACTGCTGTCTGTGAATGAACTGTTTCCGTGCCACTCCGTCTACCCGGACGGCGATCCCAGAGCTATATCCCCTGAAAAGCTTACAATTGGTGCTAGAATGTGCGTGCAGCACAGTGGCGAGAGACAGCAATAAAAGGTGAAGTCTGTTGAAGCAGCAGCAGAGAAAAAAAAGTGTGTCAGCAAAAGAAACGTCTGTTGGAGCAGTCTTAAAGAGACAGTAGCCCTAATAGAGTTTGCAAAAGAAAAAAAAAAAAAAGTGTGTCTGCACAGCAAAGCTGAACTTGTTGTGGAAAAGACTGTGGAGTGTGCAGCAGCAAAGGAAAAGTCTGTTGGAGCAGTCTTAAAGAGACAGTGGCCCTAATGGAGTTTGCAGAGAAAAAAAAAAAAAAAGGTGTCTGCACAGCAAAGCTGAATTTTCTGTGGAAAAGACTGTGGAGTGTGTATGTCTTGAGTGAAGACTGCCGTTGTTGAGACAGAGAAGTCTGACAGCATGGATGACAGCATGGAGGCGCTGTTTGAACAAATGGCGCAAGTTAATGTGCAACAAAAGACTGCCGTGGTTGAGACAGATAAGTCCGGCAGTATGGAGGAGCTCGTTGAGTACCTGGTCCAGGCCCAGCGGAGCATGCAGCAGAGCATGGAGCGGCAGCGCCTGCAGCACCAGCAGCGCATGCAGCAGGCCCAGCAGCAATTCCTGCAGCAGCAGGAGAATAACCGGTTGTTTTTTGAACAGGTTGCAGCACTACAAAAGACTTGCAGCACATCGTCCCAAAGTAATGTTGCAAAGTCACCTGCATTGTCCGCTGTAAAGAAGGCGGTAAGACGGTCCCTGAAAAAGATGACACCTCGTGACGATGTGGAGGTATATCTCACTAGGTTTGAGGGACTGGCAGAGAAGGAGAATCTGCCCCTATCTGAATGGGCCATGATGGTCGCACCCTATCTGATTGGAGAACCCCAAAGGGCCTATGCTGACCTGAGCGAGCAGGACAGCCAAGACTATGCCAAGCTGAAAGCGGAGATTCTTACCCGGCTGGGTGTTACGGTGACAGCCCGTGCCAGGGGAGTTCATGACTGGAGATGCAGTTGGGAGTCTGCAGTCAGCAAACCTGATTATGGCGTTGAAAATGTGATAGTGGACCGCTACACCCAAGCACGTCCTCCTGAGGTACAGCCAGAGGTCGGACAAGGAGACCACCAGGACGCCAATCGTCTGGTCAGCCTGATGGAGAGGGCCTTCGCCACCAAGGACTGCCTCCGTGACAAGCTGTCTGAGAGGTCGTCACGTCGGAGTTCCTGGACGCCGAACTCTCCCGGTAAGAGCGTTCCAGCTGTTGGGGTCGTGTGGGTGGGAGAGTGTGATGGACAGTGTTGGAGATGTCGTGAAATTGCAGCCAACTGTCCAATAGAGGGGGAGCCTATGTGTTATGATGTTGGCGGATCCCTCTCTCCCTGCGCAGAGCCTGTGTGTGTGTCCACCTCAGCCGAAGAGACTGGACCACAGGGGTCCCCGGTGGTTGTAAATGACTGCCCAGCACAGGCCCTCTTGGACTCAGAGAGTCCAGTGACTTCCGTATGTGACAGCCTGTGTAATGTATGTAGTACAGTTCATATAGCGTCTTGTGCTTGGGTGCGATGAAAACACAGGAGTCACAGGTTTGATATAGAAAAGTCCTGTATTACTTCATACAAGTTGGCAGAAATAGTCACACAGTTTGCAGACACAGAAACAAGAGACACAGCAGGCCAGAGTAATCCAAGCTCAGCAATCACTCTCCAATACAGATTCAGGATCTTCTTCTCTGTTACCGTAAGTCCATGCAAACGTGGGTCTTTCAAAGAGCAGGGTTCAGAGTCCACAAGTGCTTCAGAGTTCCTCAGTAGGAATAGCTGGAGTACAAGGTCCAAGGCTTACAGGAGTCAAGTCACAGGTTCACTGCAGGCTAGATTCTGAAGCACTGATTGCTCAGCTGTGGCTGCTTAAGAAGCAAAGGAGAGAATCAGGGCAGGAACATGCAAGCTGGAAACTCCATTTTGACTGAGGGCAAGATAGCTGCAGCAAGACAGAAAGTAAAATGGCTGACGAACAAACTGAGTTTCAGGAATATATACATAGAACCTTACATTACTCCCCCCTTAAGGACAACCTCCGGATGACCTCAGACCAGGCTTGTGTGGGTACCTCTGTTGAAACTGACGGAGCAAGCGAGGAGCATTAACGTTATTGACCGGTTCCCATGAGTTGTCCTCCACTGGGTAGCCCTGCCATTTAATCAGATATTGTAACTGATTTCTATACAACCTGGAATCTAAAATCCTTTCCACCACAAATTCTTCCTGACCATCGACTAGCACTGGGTCAGGGCAAGGAGAGGAACGTCCAGGAAACGTATTGGGTGTCGCAGCCTTTAGTAGGGATACATGAAAGACAGGGTGGATTCTCATAGTTCTGGGCAGTTGAAGACGACAAGCAACGGCACTTATAATTTTACTGATTTTATAGGGTCCAATGTACTTATGTCCCAACTTAGACGATGGAATCCTTAACTTAAGATTTCTGGTTGACAGCCAGACCAAGTCTCCTACCTTGAAAGCTGGTGCAGGTTTACGAAATTTATCTGCTGCTTTCTTGTACCTTTCTTGAGCCGATTCCAGATTTTCCTTTAGAAGATCCATATTCTTCTGTAAAGACGTGATTCTTTCAGCCACTGCTGGTAAAGGCGTTTCTATGGGAAATCGTGGTAGAATGTTAGGATGATAACCTAGATTAGAGTAAAAAGGAGACTGTTTAGTGGAGGCACTCTGAGAGTTGTTATATGAGAACTCAGCTAATGGAAGTAGATCCACCCAATCATCCTGTAGGTGGCAGATAAAGCAGCGGAGATACTGCTCCAGGGTTTGATTGGTTCGTTCGGTCTGTCCATTAGTCTGGGGATGAAAAGCAGAAGAAAGGTTTACTTTAATGTCCAATGCTGCACAGAAATTTTGCCAAAACCTAGAAGTGAATTGCACCCCTCGATCCGAAATAACCTCATCCGGTACTCCATGTAAGCGAAACACATCTTTAATCATCAAATCTGATGTCTGTTTTGCAGTGGGTAAGCCGACACAAGGGATAAAATGAGCTGCCTTTGTTAGACGGTCAACCACCACTAGAATGGTGTTCTTCCCCTGAGAGGTTGGTAACTCCACAATGAAGTCCATAGAAATGGATCCCACGGGCGGGACGGGGTGGGAAGAGGCTGTAACAGACCAGTTGGTGAGGAGCGAGGTGTTTTGCATCTTGCACAGACCTCACATGAAGTGACATAATTCAAAACATCCTTCCTGCAAGTGGGCCACCAAAAGAAACGAGAAAGAAATTCCTGTGTCTTTAGAATTCCTCTATGCCCAGCTATCTTGGAATCGTGAATGAGTTGCAATACTCTTAATCTGACTGTTTCAGGAATATACAGACGTTGTCCCTGAATCCACACACCATTCTTAAAGACAAGACTTACGTCCCTTGGGGGTTGTGCCAAAAAGGAATCCGCATGGTATGCTTCCTTGATGTCCTTAAGTAGGTCTTGATTATGAATTACTCCTAGGAATCTAGAGTCAGGAAGAATAGTCTTAGGAGGAGTAATTGGACGTGTCTCTGCTGAGTAAATCCTAGAGAGTGCATCAGCCTTTCCATTGCGCGATCCTGGTCTATAAGAATGATAAAATTAAATTGGTTTAAGAAAAGATTCCAGCGAGCCTGGCGAGGAGTCAGGCACTTAGCCGACCTGATAAACTCAAGGTTACGATGGTCTGTCAGGACGACTATTTGCTGTGCAGCTCCCTGAAGAAGGTGTCTCCATTCTTTGAAGGCGGCAATAATGGCCAACAACTCTCTATTGCCCACATCGTAGTTCCTCTCAGCCGAAGACAACTGCTGGGAAAAGAAGGCACAGGGATGCAAGACATTCTTCTCACCTGTTCTCTGAGAGAGTATAGCTCCAACGGCACAGTCTGAAGCATCCACCTCTATTATGAAGGCAAGCTCGGGGTTGGGATGTACTAGGATAGGTGCAGTGGTAAATTTATTTTTTAGACGGGAAAATGCTTCCTGGGCTTGGGGAGTCCAGGAAAACCTAGACTCTTTCCTGGTAAGTTGAGTGATAGGTGACACTACCTCAGAGAAATTTCTAATGAAACGTCTATAGAAGTTGGCAAACCCGATGAAGCGCTGTACCTCCTTCACATTTCTAGGACTTGGCCAATCCTTGATGGCTTGGGTTTTGCTTCCATCCATACTAATTCCTTGTGTAGACAGTACATACCCCAGAAATTGAATTTCGGTCCTATGGAATTCACACTTTTCAAGTTTGATGTAAAGATGATTTTGTCTTAGACGTTCCAAGACCATTCTCACATGTCCATGATGTTCCTCTGTAGAGTTAGAAAAAATTAGAATATCATCCAAATAAATTACCACGAATGTATCTAGGAGATCCCTGAAGATGTCATTCACCAAGTGTTGGAAAGTGGCTGGGGCGGTACTCAGACCAAAAGGCATAACTAGATATTCAAAGTGTCCATAGCGTGACCTGAATGCCGTCTTCCATTCATCCCCAGGTCTAATACGGACTAAATTATAGGCCCCACGAAGATCTAGTTTAGAAAAAATTTTGGCATGTCGCACTCTCTCCAATAACTCAGGGATTAAAGGCAATGGATAACGGTTTCTAATAGTAACCTTATTGAGTTCCCTATAGTCTACGCATGGTCTCAGAGATCCATCTTTCTTCTTTACAAAGAAGATGGGTGCACCTGCAGGAGATGAAGAGGGGCGTATGAAGCCCTTGGCTAGATTTTCATCTATGTAATCCTTTAAAGCCTTTAGCTCGGGCCCCGCCAGGGGGTAGATCTTACCAAAAGGTATCTCTGCTCCAGGCAATAATTCAATTGGACAATCATATGGACGGTGAGGAGGAAGCTGGTCAGCGTTCTTCTTGTCACATAAATCCACATAGTCCTGGTATACAGCTGGTAGTTCAGGGACTGACATGATTCCTTTAGGAACAGAGCAAGCTGAAACTTTTGGACTCATCTGTTTCTCTGGAAAGTGTAATTCCTTGGTCTCCCAGTTAATGGTAGGATTCTGAGCCTGCAGCCATGGTAGCCCTAGAATAATGGGAAAGTGGGGAGAAGAGATAAGCATAAAGGACAGTTTCTCTTGATGATCTTTACCCATAAGAACCCTCAAAGGCTCTGTTTCCTGATCCACTGGTCCAGAGGTCAGCAGGGAGCCATCCACAGTTTCCATCTGTACTGGAGTAGCCTTCTTCACTGAACGTATTCCCTGTTTCAGAGCAAAGGAGACATCCATAAAATTTCCACTTGCCCCTGAGTCGATCATAGCAGAGCTAGACACCCAAGCTGAGTCAACCCAGAGTTTGATGGAAAGAAAGCAATGAGAATTGTTTTTCTTACAACTCAGCTGGGACACCGCTGAGGAAACTTGAAAAATGGCAGCGTTTACACAGTCAACGTCCTCAGAGGTAACGGAGTTTAAGTCCGAGAAATCAAGATCTGTTGCTGCAGATCTCTCTGGAGCCTGAGGCTCGGACCTGACAGATCCCCTCTCGCAACACTCACAATGAATGAGTGCTGCAGTAGTCTTACGAGAACGGCTGGGGCAGTTTATAATGAAGTGCCCTGACTTACCACAATAGAAACATAGATTCTCCTTAAAACGATGTTCCTTGCGTGCATCACTAACCCGTCGTTGTAAAGAGTCTACCTGCATGGGTTCAGGTTCAGGTTCCCGTGTAATCCTACTCAAAGGTTCCTTAGCTGGAGAGGAAGGTAGGAAAAGGTTAGTACGATTGCTTTCGAACCATCTCTCTTGCCTGCGTTCAGTCAGACGAGTATCAATACGGATGCAGTAGTTAATAAAGTCACCTAACGCAGTGGGAGGGTCGGCACGAGCAAGTTCATCCTTAATCAGTGGAGATAACCCCTTTCGAAAAATAGATTTTTTGGCGGAACTGTCCCAGGTGGTATCAAGGGCCCATCTCCTGAAATCCAAGGCATATTCAGCTACCGAGTGCTTACCTTGGCGCAAAGCTAACATGGCTGCTTCAGCTGTTGCACCTCGATTGGGGTCATCAAACACCTGCCCCATGGCTGAAATAAAATCATCAAGGTGATTCAAACAATCATCCTCAGTCTCAATCAGAGGGTTTGCCCACATTAAAGCCTTGTTGGTAAGCAACATAATTATAGTAAGCACCTTAGATCGTTCAGTGGGAAATTGTGAAGCATGTGCAGAAAAAAAAAGATTGCATTGATTAATAAATCCCCTGAATTTCTCACGTTCACCGCCAAAACGAAAAGGGGGCAACTTGGGAATCCCAGCACTCGGGGCTACGGCAGGAGCCTGGACTCGCCCCTCTAGAACCTCAATCCTGGCTCGCAAATCCTGGGTAGTCTGTCCAACCACTTGCAAATTGTGATTATTGAGGTCCTGTAGATTTGTAAAACGGGTCTTTATATTCTGCAAATCTGCAAGGATATTATCAGTAACTCCGCAAAGTTCCTTTATGCGGGCCTCCATTTTCCAGATCTTTTAAGACAGGATTACTGGAAGAAGAGGAGAGAAAAAAAAACAATAATGTTCCCTGTGGCAACACTGCAGAGAGAAAAAAAATTAAGGGAACTGCTCACCTGGAATGGTTGTGAGAAGTCACAACCACTATCATCACAGAAAGTTTCAACCAGACATCTGATATCCAGAGTTACAGCAGACAAAAAAGAGAAAAGAAAGGGAAAAAAAAAAAAAAACAATAGTGTTTACCTGTGGTAACACTGCAAAAAGAAAAAAACTTAAGGGAATTGCTCACCTGGAATGGTTGTGAGAAGTCACAACCACTGTCATCACAGAAAGTACAACCGGACGTCTGATATCCACAGTACAGCAGACACAGCCTTCCAGACCCAGCAGACACTAACGTTTTGGCTTCAGAATCTTGTAATGTATGTAGTACAGTTCATATAGCGTCTTGTGCTTGGGTGCGATGAAAACACAGGAGTCACAGGTTTGATATAGAAAAGTCCTGTATTACTTCATACAAGTTGGCAGAAATAGTCACACAGTTTGCAGACACAGAAACAAGAGACACAGCAGGCCAGAGTAATCCAAGCTCAGCAATCACTCTCCAATACAGATTCAGGATCTTCTTCTCTGTTACCGTAAGTCCATGCAAACGTGGGTCTTTCAAAGAGCAGGGTTCAGAGTCCACAAGTGCTTCAGAGTTCCTCAGTAGGAATAGCTGGAGTACAAGGTCCAAGGCTTACAGGAGTCAAGTCACAGGTTCACTGCAGGCTAGATTCTGAAGCACTGATTGCTCAGCTGTGGCTGCTTAAGAAGCAAAGGAGAGAATCAGGGCGGGAACATGCAAGCTGGAAACTCCATTTTGACTGAGGGCAAGATAGCTGCAGCAAGACAGAAAGTAAAATGGCTGACGAACAAACTGAGTTTCAGGAATATATACATAGAACCTTACAGCCTGATTGATAGGGACTTCATCCCTGATAAACACCTGAGTGTGGTGTGCATCCATGGAGACACCAAAGTCTACCCAGAGACTGCCGTGGACTTGATCCCCAAACGCGGGGAGGTTTCATGTGAAGTGGGGGTAGTGAAGAACCTGGTGCACCCCATCATATTGGGTAATGACTTTCCCGGTCTAAGGATCTCTGGGGGAAAAATGTTTCTGATGGACAGTGTGATGAAGCTCCTACTGAGGGTGCGCAGTCCCGAGGGGCGGAACACAATGCTAGTGGGCCGTTAAACTTATGTGATAATGATGATGATGATGATGATAATGATAATGATGATCATGATAATGATGATGACCATGATAATGATGCTGATAATGATAATGATGATGATCATGATAGTGATGATGATACTGATCATAATCATGATAATGATATTGATAATAATGATGACTGTGATAGTGATGAAATTCCTTTGCAGGTGATGTTGGGAGACGAGGATGGTGGTTCTCGGGAACCGAGTGTCCCTGACTTACCTGTGTCCTGTGACAATTTTGAGAGTGAGCAGTGGCGAGACCCTCTCTTAAAACGGCCCAGGAAAATATAAATGTTCTAAATGAGGTTTCCCAAGAGCCTGGCTCTGAGGAGAGGTTTCCTCATGTTGCCATAAACACTCACCTGTTGTATAGGGACACTGAAGTCCAGGAAGAGGTTGTGAGCCAGCTCCTAGTACCTGAGCTATATGGAAGTATAGTGCTGGGGTTGTCACATAGTCACATACTTGAGGGACCACCTGAGGGAAACCAGGGACCAGATGGTGAAGTTAATGTTGTGGATGACATGTTAACTAAGGTTCCAGATCAAGATGTGAATGAGAATGAATTGTATAACCCTGACAGTGAGCAGGATGTGAATGAAAATGAAGTGTATAACCCTGAAAGTGAGCAGGATGTGAATGAGAATGAATTGTATAACCCTGACAGTGAGCAGGATGTGAATGAAAATGAAGTGTATAACCCTGAAAATGAGCCAGATGTGGCTGAGAAAAAGGGGTCAGACAGGGATAGTGGTAGTGATAGTGAATCATCTGATGACAATCAAGCAACCAGTGCAAATGAGGAAGGCATGGTAGCAGAGGAGGTTGAGAGTCCTGAGAGGAAGGCTGATGCTGACCTTGCAGTCGGACAGAAGATGGCATCTGAAGATGTTTTACAGTTGGCCGGTTCCCTGGCGAAGACTAAGGTGAAAGGAGGAGAGCTGAGCTTTAAAGGCAGGACTCTGAAACTGAACACAGCCCAAGTAGATGCTGTTGGAAATGTGAAGTTACCAAGGTATGGTGTGGATTTGTATCGTGCCAAGGACTCTGAGGGAGATGCTGCAGAGGTGGAAAAAGCCATAGAAGTGGTAGTCACCAAGCCAGATGCCTCATCAGAAGCTGAGGTCTCAAGTGAAGCTGTGAGGAACAAGACTGAAGATATGGGGACTGACTCTGTCCAGGAATCTGTTTCTGCCGAAGACAGCGGCGTGGACGGGTTGCGGTTCGGATCAGTAGCTGCAACTCGTGAAGCTCAGGCTGGAAGTTCGGCGCCCGGAGCCCCAGCGGTGTTCCCGAGTGACACCAAGGATCTGGATAAATCACAAGATGAGATTTTGAGACATCAGGCTGGCATTGGTGAGCTCAAGCGCACTTTCATGGAGTCTACATCGGAGCCACGTCCCAACAAATGGGAAAAGCGATGTGTCACTCCATTGCCGCTGCAGACACACGGGAGCTGAGATGGGATGCAGAACGTGGTGGAAGAGAAGAATCCAGCGGGTTCTGAGTATACAGATGCAGCTATCAAGGAGAACTTGAAAGCCGGAATAAATGGAAATATTGGAGACCATAATGATGTGACTGAAGAGGTAGAATGTAAGACTGACGGTAGGGCTTCTGAGCATGTTCTACCAGAAGAGCCTGAAGAAGGGGCCGAAGACATAAAAGACGTCCAACAGGTACCAGATGAATTGATGACTTCTCAGAAAAAACTCCAAACTGTGATGAAGGAGTGTGATGAAAGCCATGAGCATCTTCGTGAGAAGGTCAATGAAGTAAAAGGAAGGATACAGGGAATCTCTTCGTTGCAAGAGCAAATGCTGCTCAATAAGTCTAAGGCTCTATATAAGAATGCTGTTGTCACGGTAGAACATTACAATTCAGCTGGAGACTTAGCGGATGAATTATGTGTACTGCAAAAGAAAAACGATCAGCTCCTTCTACAGTCCCAATCATTTGAACAGTGTAGCTTAAAATGGTCAGAGACCATGGCAGAGGAGCTTAAGGTCTGTGAAATAGACTTTATGAGTCAACCGATATTCAAGAAAATAGATGTGCTAAATAGGGTTCAAGGGGAACTAGAGAAAAGTGAAAACCC
>JARQOD010011222.1:0-24287 GCA_033576555.1 Oophaga sylvatica
AGAGTGATCTATTCTATAGTCATTACACACAGAGTGATCTATTCTATAGAGTCATTACACACAGAGTGATCTATTCTATAGGACATTACACACAGAGTGATCTATTCTATAGAGACATTACACACAGTGATCTATTCTATAGAGCCATTACACACAGAGTGATCTATTCTATAGAGTCATTACACACAGAGTGATCTATTCTATAGAGACATTACACACAGAGTGATCTATTCTATAGAGTCATTACACACAGAGTGATCTATTCTATAGAGACATTACACACAGAGTGATCTATTCTATAGAGACATTACACACAGAGTGATCTATTCTATAGAGACATTACACACAGAGTGATCTATTCTTATAGAGACATTACACACAGTGATCTATTCTATAGAGCCATTACACACAGAGTGATCTATTCTATAGAGTCATTACACACAGAGTGATCTATTCTATAGAGACATTACACACAGAGTGATCTATTCTATAGAGTCATTACACACAGAGTGATCTATTCTATAGAGTCATTACACACAGAGTGATCTATTCTATAGAGTCATTACACACAGAGTGATCTATTCTATAGAGTCATTACACACAGAGTGATCTATTCTATAGAGTCATTACACACAGAGTGATCTATTCTATAGTCATTACACAGAGTGATCTATTCTATAGAGTCATTACACACAGAGTGATCTATTCTATAGAGATATTACACACAGAGTGATCTATTCTATGGAGTCATTACACACAGAGTGATCTATTCTATAGAGATATTACACAGAGTGATCTATTCTATAGAGTCATTACACACAGAGTGATCTATTCTATAGAGTCATTACACACAGAGTGATCTATTCTATAGAGATATTACACAGAGTGATCTATTCTATAGAGACATTACACACAGAGTGATCTATTCTATAGTCATTACACAGAGTGATCTATTCTATAGAGTCATTACACACAGAGTGATCTATTCTATAGAGATATTACACACAGAGTGATCTATTCTATGGAGTCATTACACACAGAGTGATCTATTCTATAGAGATATTACACAGAGTGATCTATTCTATAGAGTCATTACACACAGAGTGATCTATTCTATAGAGTCATTACACACAGAGTGATCTATTCTATAGTCATTACACAGAGTGATCTATTCTATAGAGATATTACACACAGAGTGATCTATTCTATAGAGTCATTACACACAGAGTGATCTATTCTATAGTCTGTGTGTAATGACTATAGAATAAATCACTCTGTGTGTAATGACTCTATAGAATAGATCACTCTGTGTGTAATGACTATAGAATAGATCACTCTGTGTGTAATGACTATAGAATAGATCACTCTGTGTGTAATGACTATAGAATAGATCACTCTGTGTAATGACTATAGAATAGATCACTGTGTATAATGACTCTATAGAATAGATCACTCTGTGTGTAATGTCTCTATAGAATAGATCACTCTGTGTAATGATTATAGAATAGATCACTCTGTGTAATGACTCTATAGAATAGATCACTGTGTGTAATGACTATAGAATAGATCACTCTGTGTGTAATGTCTCTATAGAATAGATCACTCTGTGTGTAATGACTATAGAATAGATCACTCTGTGTGTAATGACTCTATATAATAGATCACTCTGTGTGTAATGTCTCTATAGAATAGATCACTCTGTGTGTAATGACTATAGAATAGATCACTCTGTGTGTAATGTCTCTATAGAATCGATCACTGTGTGTAATGTCTCTATAGAATAGATCACTCTGTGTGTAATGACTCTATAGAATAGATTACTCTGTGTGTAATGACTCTATAGAATAGATCACTCTGTGTGTAATGACTCTATAGAATAGATCACTGTGTGTAATGTCTCTATAGAATAGATCACTCTGTGTGTAATGACTCTATAGAATAGATTACTCTGTGTGTAATGACTCTATAGAATAGATCACTCTTTGTGTAATGACTCTATAGAATAGATCACTGTGTAATGGCTCTATAGAATAGATCACTCTGTGTGTAATGGCTCTATAGAATAGATCACTCTGTGTGTAATGACTCTATAGAATAGATCACTCTGTGTGTAATGACTCTATAGAATAGATCACTCTGTGTGTAATGACTCTATAGAATAGATCACTCTGTGTGTAATGTCTCTATAGAATAGATCACTCTGTGTGTAATGACTCTATAGAATAGATCACTCTGTGTGTAATGACTCTATAGAATAGATCACTCTGTGTAATGTCTCTATAGAATAGATCACTCTGTGTAATGACTCTATAGAATAGATCACTCTGTGTGTAATGACTCTATAGAATAGATCACTCTGTGTGTAATGTCTCTATAGAATAGATCACTCTGTGTGTAATGAATATAGAATAGATCACTCTGTGTGTAATATCTCTATAGAATAGATCACTCTGTGTGTAATGACTCTATAGAATAGATCACTCTGTGTGTAATGTCTCTATAGAATAGATCACGGGTCACAGACACGTCACACACCGAGTCACAGACTCGTCACCACGGGTCACAGACACGTCACACACAGGTCACAGACTCGTCACACAGGTCACAGACACGTCACACACCGGTCACAGACACGTCACACACAGGTCACAGACACGTCACACACAGGTCACAGACTCGTCACACACAGGTCACAGACTCGTCACACACAGGTCACAGACACGTCACACACAGGTCACAAACACGTCACACAGGTCACAGACTCGTCACACACAGGTCACAGACTCGTCACACACAGGTCACAGACACGTCACACACAGGTCACAGACACGTCACACAGGTCACAGACTCGTCACACACAGGTCACAGACACGTCACACAGGTCACAGACTCGTCACACACAGGTCACAGACACGTCACACCCACATTGTAAGGCTATTGCCCACGCACCTGCACGGTTCCCTACCCCCTCCATGCAGGGACACCAGCGTACCCACCACCCTGCCATGTGGTGTGGTCCCTGGTGGGTTCCCTGCTTCTTGGTTCTCAGTGGCACATGCGCTGCCCTGTTCTTAAAGGACCAGTGTGCGCACCTGCAAGATGGCTCCCAGCCAATAGCTGGGAGGCATTTTGTTTAAAAGTCACCCTCCCTAGAAGGGAGGTGCCAAAGCAACAGGTATCATTAGGTAGTGTGGTAGTCTACTAATGAGTAGTGAGGTCCCCTGGTCCCTATGCGGCCAGCCTTGAACCAGATGTCTCTGGACCCTATGCGGCCAGCCCTGAACCTGAAGTCCTTGGTCCCTGTGCGGCCAGCCCTGAACCCGAATTCCTTGGTCCTGTGCGGCTAGCCGAAGGAGGGTGGGAATCTGCCGATGACAGGCAAAGATTATTTCTATGTGTCACGTACCCGCTTCTCAGGACGTGACTTAGGGTTGCGCCTGCAAGGGTTAATCTATGTCCTCTCACTCAGTCCAGCATTCACCCTCTGTCCTATGCTGTAATGGGAGCATAACTCGCACCCCAACACAGACCACGCACCCCGCTTCATACACGCTGCCTCCACTCACCGAACACACGGGCGATGAGTCCTGGAAGTACTACTGTCTGCCAATCACCGGGATCACACACTCTAAGGCTATGGATTCTTTTAGAGCATACAAGGTTCAGACTTATTAAAGTTTTAAGCTTTAATAGAAAAGGTACAGTGCATATAATAAAAGGATGTAAAAATATTGAAATAAAAAGTGACATACAAATATGCAAATCAGTTCTAAAATGAAAAGGAGAAACTTACAGAAATTTTTAAATTTTGCAGTCTGGTTTTCTGCTCCCTCGGGGGATGAATGTGAAATGGATCACATCAGCTCGGCTGTCCTTCAATCTGTGAACCACCTTTCTTTGTGTAAGGCCTAATTTATAGGTTTAGCCTGGAGATCAGATCTCTAGACCAGCCTCTTACGTTAATATTCTAATTCCTGGTTTGTGACTGGACCATGGTTACTTTACCAATGAATACATTATTTTTGTAAAGGTTCTTGTCTTAATTTCTATTTACTATGGGAAAGAAAAGCTATCAGGCTGCAATTTGGTGTCTCCCTTCAAAAGGTATCAGAGGTGTGAAATGTCTCCAATTCTGTGTGCTCTGGGAAGGCCCCCTGGGGTCTAGAACTGCCTTTTCTCAGGATAATATATTATGTGAGACCTGCCGCCTAAGGACAGATGCTGGTTACCTGCCGGCCATACATCGCCTACAAATACATATTTCTATTACACTATGATAGAAGAGGAATCCATGAGAGCAGACATTGGCTCAGCATCTCGGGGCCCCAGGACTAGGTCATATATCATACGAGATGGGTTTACTTTCTGCAAGAGTGACACATGGTGGACACGCAGTGTATCGGCAGGAGACCCAATACACACAACACAAACCATGCCCCCAGTATAATAATGTATCCGGCACAGAGCACCCCCAGTATAATAGTACTCGCCCTCCACCGCAGTCCTGTGATGATGCTTTACTCTCGGCTCTTTGTTGCTGACTTTTTTTTCTCTGATTTTCTTTTTTCCGCAGCGTACCAGCTCATCACTGTGATCATAGCGGCAGCCGGTGGAGGACTCCTTCTCGTTCTCACCATTACGCTGGCAGTGACTTGTTGCAGGTCTGTGCTCCATCCTGAACTACAGTAAATCTGCAGAGCGTTGTATGTGCAGATTATTGCACCTGATCATTCATCCTTTGCAGACAATTCCCAGCTGTGTACACTACATTTACTGTGTATATGTATAACATCGTGTCTGATATACTGTGTTACTGTAATCAGTGCGTCTCTGATATACTGTGTATATACTGTATATACATGTGCTGTGTCTCTGATATACTGTGTATATACTGTATATACATGTGCTGTGTCTCTGGATATACTGTGTATATACTGTATATACATGTGCTGTGTCTCTGTATACTGTGTATATACTGTATATACATGTGCTGTGTCTCTGGTATACTGTGTATATACTGTATATACATGTGCTGTGTCTCTGGTATACTGTGTATATACTGTATATACATGTGCTGTGTCTCTGGTATACTGTGTATATACTGTATATACATGTGCTGTGTCTCTGGTATCGTGTATAGTATAACTGGTGTATACGTATATACTGTATACATGTGCTGTGTCTCTGATATACTGTGTATATACTGTATATACATGTGCTGTGTCTCTGATATACTGTGTATATACTGTATATACATGTGCTGTGTCTCTGATATACTGTGTATATACTGTATATACATGTGCTGTGTCTCTGTATACTGTGTATATACTGTATATACATGTGCTGTGTCTCTGGTATACTGTGTATATACTGTATATACATGTGCTGTGTCTCTGGTATACTGTGTATATACTGTATATACATGTGCTGTGTCTCTGTATACTGTGTATATACTGTATATACATGTGCTGTGTCTCTGTATACTGTGTATATACTGTATATACATGTGCTGTGTCTCTGGTATACTGTGTATATACTGTATATACATGTGCTGTGTCTCTGGTATACTGTGTATATACTGTATATACATGTGCTGTGTCTCTGGTATACTGTGTATATACTGTATATACATGTGCTGTGTCTCTGATATACTGTGTATATACTGTATATACATGTGCTGTGTCTCTGATATACTGTGTATATATACTGTATATACATGTGCTGTGTCTCTGATATACTGTGTATATATTGTATATACATGTGCTGTGTCTCTGATATACTGTGTATATACTGTATATACATGTGCTGTGTCTCTGATATACTGTGTATATACTGTATATACATGTGCTGTGTCTCTGGTATACTGTGTATATACTGTATATACATGTGCTGTGTCTCTGGTATACTGTGTATATACTGTATATACATGTGCTGTGTCTCTGGTATACTGTGTATATACTGTATATACATGTGCTGTGTCTCTGATATACTGTGTATATACTGTATATACATGTGCTGTGTCTCTGGTATACTGTGTATATACTGTATATACATGTGCTGTGTCTCTGATATACTGTGTATATATACTGTATATACATGTGCTGTGTCTCTGATATACTGTGTATATACTGTATATACATGCTGTGTCTCTGATATACTGTGTATATACTGTATATACATGTGCTGTGTCTCTGATACACGGATTTTGGTAAGAACTTACCTGTAAAATCCTTTTCAGCGAAGGAAGGAAGAGAGACACAGTAATTCATTACTGATGGGTAGGCGGAGCCCCAGATCAGGATGACACCTCAGATCAAAAGCGTGTTGACTGGCTGGCTCCTCCAGCTCGGGCTCCTCCTACTCAGCTCCTTCAGTCGTACCAAAGCTTTAGGGAAGAACCAAGATCACCAGCGGAGCAAACATAACCCCTTCTGAAGGAACTTCAGAGAAAACACAAAAATACAGGTTATGCATGCAAAGTAAGCCAAAAACCACAGAGTTCCAGGGACTACTCACTGAACCTGACTACTGTGATGAGCTGGCGATGCTGGAACAGAGCCTTAGCGCGCTGACCACAGCCCAGATATCGCAATCAGATAAGGGTCGCGCTGCATCTGAAAACATCAACACACTTCTGCCTTGGGAGGGTGCTGTGTCTCTCTTCCTTCCTTCGCTGAAAAGGATTTTACAGGTAAGTTCTTACCAAAATCCGTGTTTCAGCTGCAGATGGAAGGAAGAGAGCCACAGTAATTCATTACTGATGGGACGTCCCAAAGCAGTTCAAAAATAAGGGTGGGAAAAAACCAACAAAAGGCAGAAACCCAACAACCTTAACAAAGAAAAGCGCAACTAGCGCTAAACACAAGTTCATCTAGAACTTTAAACTACAGCTGCCTGCAGGACCCTACGTCCGAGGGCTGCATCAGCGGAAACACTGACGTCCACTTTATAAAACTTTGTAAACGTGTGGACAGAGCACCAAGTTGCCGCCCGGCAGAGCTGCACTGCCGAGGCACCTTGATGGAAAGCCCACGATGAAGCCACAGCTCTCGTGGAATGGGCTCGAATCTTGATCGGACAAGATTCACCCCCAAGACGGTAAGCTTCCAAAATAGCTGACCGGATCCAACGAGCTATAGAATCCTTGGAAGCTCGTTGACCACGCCGACGACCTGCTGGAACCACAAACAGGGAGTCCGTTTTACGAAAACCTTGAGTAATAGACAGATAAAACTTCAAGGCCCGCACTAAATCCAATGTGTGTAAAGCTCGCTCTTTCGCGTTCTTCGGATCCGGACAGAGTGAAGGCAACACAATATCCTGGTTAACATGAAATTGTGAAACCACTTTAGGTAGGAAATCACCCCGTGTGCGAAGCACCACACGATCCGGAAAAAAACTCCAGAAAAGGAGGCGAGCAAGAAAGAGCTGCCAACTCAGAAACTCTCCTCAAAGAGGTGACCGCTACTAGGAAGGCCACCTTCCAAGAAAGTAAAGAAAAGGCTAGCAGAATCCATAGGCTCAAAAGGTTTATGCTGAAGAGCCTCCAAGACAAGGTTGAGCCGCCAAGGAGACACAGGCGCCTTCCGCGGCGGAAACTTACGAGCTATACCGCGGAAAAAAGGAAAGCACGTCCCTACGCGAGGCAATAACTCTCCGGAATAATAAGGACAGAGCAGAAACCTGACCTTTCAGGGTGCTAACTGCCAAACCCTTGTCTAACCCATGCTACAGAAAAGCCAGCAAATTGGGAATGGAAAATTTCCTCGGGTCCCGTAAAGACCCCCGAACACCACGAAAAGAAGGTTTCCCAAGTTTTGTGGTAAATCCTAGTAGTAGCCGGACTTCTGGCAGCTCGAAGAGTAGCAATGACCTCGGCTGAAAAACCTCTACGGGTCAATATTTCGGTCTCAAGAGCCACGCCGTCAAACGCAGACACTTCAAGTCCGGATGACAAACGGGCCCCTGAGTTAAAAGGTCCGGTCGAAGAGGAAGTGGAAATGGAGGTGCCGCCAACAGCGACATTAGCGTTGAAAACCACGTCCTCCTTGGCCAATCTGGTGCTATTAACATAGCCGGGATTCTCTCCAGTCTTATCCGACGCAGTACCAGAGGAAGCAAAGATATCGGTGGAAACACATAAATCAGCTCGAATTGGTCCCACGGAGCCACCAGAGCATCCACCTCCACAGCCTTCCGGTCCTTGAACCTGGACATGAACATCGGTAGTTTGGCATTGGACCTGGATGCCATCAAATCCACTTGGGGAGTTCCCCAATGGGAGCACAGCATTGCAAAAATCTCCGGATGAAGACTCCATTCTCCGGGATCCATCTTCTCGCGACTGAGAAAGTCCGCCGTAACATTCTGAACCCCTGGAATGTGGATTGCAGAAATGGCTGGAACCCTGGCCTCGGCCCAGATCAGGATCCGAGACACTTCCACCATGAGCCTGGGACTCCTTGTCCCGCCTTGGTGATTGATATACGCAACCGCTGTCGCGTTGTCTGTCTGCACTCGGACTGGCAGACCGCTCAAAAGGACCGTCCAGTGTTGGAGGCAAAGGAAAATCGCCCTCAATTCCAGGATATTGATCGGTAGAACAGCCTCTTCCGATGACCATACTCCCTGAATCCAGGAATCGTTCCAAACACCCCCCCAGCCCGTCAGGCTGGCATCGGTGGTTATGACCGACCATTTCGGAGGGAGGAAATATTTCCCCAGGGATAAAGCTCCTGGACGTAACCACCATCCTAGAGACTCTCGCACCCTGCGAGAGATGGTGACACTGCAATCCAGCGATTGCGACTGATTCCAATGACCCAGGATGAACCTTTGGAGAGCTCTGGAATGAAACTGGGCAAACGGAATTGCCTCCATGGAGGCCACCATTAAACCCAGAAGACGCATACACTTCCGAAGGGACATTGTTGTCGAAGACTTCATGATCTGTACATGTCGAAGAAGACATGACTGTCTGAAGGTAGGGAGACTACTGCCCGTACCGTGTCGAAATGCATTCCCAAAAAGAGGATTGCTTGCGACGGTTCCAGAAACGACTTCTCCCAATTGACCAGCCAACCGAAGTCCTTCAGTAACTGAAGAGACAGATTGCGAGCTGTCACTGCTTCCTCCTCCGAGGATGCCACGATCAAAAGATCGTCCAGGTAAGGAAGAATCGTAATTCCTTGTCTTCGAAGAATTGCCATGAGAGGCGCCAGAATCTTTGTAAATACTCTGGGCGCCGAGGCTAAGCCGAATGGCAGAGCCACGAACTGGTAATGGTCCCGACTTATGGCAAAACGAAGAAAACGTTGATGAGTCCTTCCGACGGGAACATGTAAATAAGCGTCGCGGATGTCGATTGATACCAAAAAATCGTTCTGCGACAGGGCTGCCACAACGGAGCGAAGTGACTCCATGCGGAATTTCCGGGTGTGGACATGCCGATTCAATCTTTTGAGATCCAGAATCGGACGAAATTTGTCCTCCTTTTTGGGAACCACAAACAGATTGGAATAAAATCTTTTTCCCCGGTCTTCTGGCGGAACCGGTATTACCACACCCTTCTGAAGAAGAAATTCGACCTCTCGCTGCAGAGCGACCAAAAGCTCGGGTTCTGACGGAATTCGAGACTGGCAAAAGGTGTCTGGGGGTCGAGAAGAGAACTCTATGAAATAACCTGCTGACATGACCCTCGTTACCCATGAATCTGGAACGCGAGAAATCCAAGTCTCCTTGAATTGAAGCAGGCGACCCCCCACTCGAGAATCGAGTGGACTCCTGGCGTCAGTCCGTCTTGGCGGGCTTCTTGTCAGTTTCCCGCTTGTCTTGACGGAAATTCTGCTTCCAGGGGGTGCGAGATTTCTGGGAGGACTTTTTTGCCGAGAAAGAGGAACGACCCGATCCCCAAGAGGACTGAGCGAATCGACCTCGGCCCCGAAAGGACCGCCGACCACTATATGTCCTGCCAGACACAGAAGCCATAGCTCTGCGTTGTGGAAAAGATGACCACCTTTATAAGCTAAGGCCAGCAAACCTTGTTTGGAGACCGCATCCCCGGCCTACTGTCTGAGCCACAGTGCTCTTCTGACTGTGATCGCCGAAGCCTGCGCCCTGGACAGAAGTGACGCCATATCCAGATCACGTTGCTTCTTTTGCCTTTGCCATCAGCTCTGTGAGGTCAAACCCATGCATCATAGATATATCGGACTGCAGTGTCCAACCATTCGAAAATCTCCATCTCAGGTGACGGAGATCCATTTTTCCACGCCTTGTGCCAACCAGCTTATAGAAGCTTTAGAAGCACACATGGATCCTAGTATCGCTCTGAATCCATGACCCGCGGCCTCATAATTTGATTTCGCCGCCATTTCCGTTTTTCTGTCCAGTGGATCCTGCAAACTCGCCTTCCCTTTAACAGGAAGCAGTGAGGATTTACTAAGCTGGGATAAGGAAAAATCCACTTCAGGAGAGGGATCCAATTATCTCTCGACTCTGTGGAACACGGATAAAGTGCGTCAAAGAAACGTGTTCCGTGAAAACGTTTATCCGGACACAGACGTTCCTTTTCTACTGCACTGTTAAGATCATCTAGATCTGGCAAAGCTGATCGTGACGTACGATACTCCTGGTACATTCGTGCTGATTTACCAGGTAAACTAGTTACCACCTCCAGTAACTGCAAAACCTCTCTCATGGCTTCAATAAATGCCTCTGTACGTCTCACAAGGGACGAGAGCCCCCGCCTTTCCTCCTTATCCGAATCGGACATTTCCCCATCTGAACTTAAAGGAGAACCCTCTCCACAATCTAAATCAGAGACATCTGATTCGCTACGGGGGAAGGATGGTAACGGCCTGTGTCGCTTCCTGTCCTGAGAGGATCTAGCTGACACATAATGACCCAAAAGGTCAGACAAGCCATTAATAGAACTGGCGATAGCATCTAATTTTGCCTCACTGAGACCTCCAACCGCAGCGCTAGACGCTGTGGAGGACTGCGTACCAGACTGCCGAAGCGGAACTGGAATATGGTCCGCGAACCCTGTTCCGACATGCCTCACACTGTATATGGCAGGTCAAATGTCAGAAAACCTGAAAAAACGGGTTTTTTTTTTTTTTTTTCTTTTTTTTTTGTCAAGTGAATGCAAAACAGCACGCTGAAGGGTTAAGTCTTAAATATAGAGCTACCCCAGCTGTATGCCAAGTAAACCCTCAAGAGGGGTTAATGTCGCAGGCTGTAAGAAAAAACAAGGTCTCTATGTGAGACCGAGCTGCAGAATAGCGCTATGTATCTGCGCTGTGTGGTGAGGAAAAAACGCCACTCACCCAGCTGGTTTGGTGCCTGAGACGGGAGGAGCGGAGTCTGAGGAGCCCGGGAGCCCTTTTAATGGCCGCCGTGCTGAGGGAGCCGGAAGAGAAGCGCAATCGCGCGCTTCCTGCATGAAAGACCGTGAAGCCACGCCCCCCCGGCTCAAAAATATGAGCGCCAAAACTCCTCACTCCTGCTCCCCCCCTGTCCTGCAGGCATCTGCTGCGGACAAAGGTTGTACAGAAACACCACATTCACATGTCATGGCGCTGCCACCGCAGCGCTAATAGTACATTAACACACATGTAATAGCGCTGTCACAGCAGTCGCTAAAGCACTCACACATTTTATATAAAATATATTGTGGAGTACTCACCAGCTGAGCGCCACAGGGACCCCTCAGGATTTGTGGCGCTTGTGCCCATGCTCCCCCCCAGGGCGGGGAACGCAGTGACCCCAGTGTGCGGTTTGCGTCCCCGCCAGGGAAGCTAACCTCGTCCCCCAGGGCCGGCAAGATTCTGCAGGGACTATTTATGTAAAATACAGATCCGCCAAGGGAGAGGTGGGGTCCAGCAGCGCTGAGACCCCTGAGACCTTTCAGACTCATGTCCAAGTCTCTTGTCCGATAAAAATAATAAAATCTTCTGAGGAGCTGCTTCCAGCAGCGACCATCCTCTGAGACCTCAAATCTTAGACTGAAGGAGCTGAGTAGGAGGAGCCCGAGCTGGAGGAGCCAGCCAGTCAGCACTCTTTTGATCTGAGGTGTCATCCTGATCTGGGGCTCCGCCTACCCATCAGTAATGAATTACTGTGGCTCTCTTCCTTCCATCTGCAGCTGAAATACTGTGTATATACCGTATATACATGTGATGTGTCTCTGATATACTGTGTATATACTGTATATACATGTGCTGTGTCTCTGGTATACTGTGTATATACATGTGCTGTGTCTCTGGTATACTGTGTATATACTGTATATACATGTGCTGTGTCTCTGGTATACTGTGTATATACTGTATATACATGTGCTGTGTCTCTGGTATACTGTGTATATACTGTATATACATGTGCTGTGTCTCTGGTATACTGTGTATATACTGTATATACATGTGCTGTGTCTCTGGTATACTGTGTATATACTGTATATACATGTGCTGTGTCTCTGATATACTGTGTATATACTCATGTGCTGTGTCTCTGGTATACTGTGTATATACTGTATATACATGTGCTTGTCTCTGGTATTATACTGTTATATACATGTGCTGTGTCTCTGTATACTGTGTTTGTATATACATGTGCTGTGTCTCTGGTATACTGTGTATATACTGTATAATGTGCTGTGTCTCTGGTATACTGTGTATATACTGTATATACATGTGCTTGTCTCTGGATACTGTGTATTACTGTATATACTGTGCTGTGTCTTGTATACTGTGTATATACTGTATATCATGTGCTGTGTCTCTGGTATACTGTGTATATACTGTATATACATGTGCTGTGTCTCTGTATACTGTGTATATATACATGTGCTGTGTCTTGGTATACTGTGTTATACTGTATAACATGTGCTGTGTCTCTGGTTATGTGTTATACTGTATATACATGTGCTGTGTCTCTGGTATACTGTGTATTTACTGTATATACATGTCTGTGTCTCTGTATACTGTGTATATACATGTGCTGTGTCTCTGTATACTGTGTTTAGTATACATGTGCTGTGTCTCTGTATTCTTGGGGATAATTTTCATGTGCTGTGTCTCTGGTATACTGTGTATATACTGTATATACATGTGCTGTGTCTCTGGTATACTGTGTAATACTGAATCTGTGCTGTGTCTCTGTATACTGTGTATATACTTATCGTGCTGTGTCTCTGGTATACTGTGTATATACTGTATATACATGTCTGTGTCTCTGTATACTGTGTATATACTGTATTAATGTCTGTGTCTTGGTATACTGTGTATAGTTACATGTGCTGTGTCTCTGGTATACTGTGTATACTAACATGTGCTGTGTCTCTGTATACTGTGTATATACTGTATATACATGTGCTGTGTCTCTGTATATGTGTTATGTATAACATGTGCTGTGTCTCTGTATACTGTTAATACTTTATACATGTGCTGTGTCTCTGGTATATGTGTTAACTGTATATACATGTGCTGTGTCTCTGGTATACTGTGTATATACGTAATACTGTGCTGTGTCTCTGGTTACTGTGTATATACATGTGCTGTGTCTCTGGTATATGTGTATAGTATACATGTGCTGTGTCTCTGGTATACTGTGTATAGTATATACATGTGCTGTGTCTCTGTATATGTGTATATACATGTGCTGTGTCTCTGGTATACTGTGTATATACTGTATATACATGTGCTGTGTCTCTGTATTTATACATGTGTGTCTTTACTGTTATATACAATGTGCTGTGTCTCTGTATACTGTGTATATACTGTATATACATGTGCTGTGTCTCTGGTTACTGTGTATATACTGTATATACTGTGCTGTGTCTCTGTTACTGTGTATATACTGTATATACATGTCTGTGTCTTGGTATACTGTGTAATAATACTGTGCTGTGTCTCTGATATGGTAATATGTATATACATGCTGTGTCTTGTATACTGTGTATATACTGTATATACATGTGCTGTGTCTCTGGTATACTGTGTTATATAAATGTGCTGTTCTCTGTATACTGTGTATATACTGATATACATGTGCTTGTCTCTGTATACTGTGATATAGTATTACATGTGCTGTGTCCTGTAACTGTGTATTACTGTATATACATGTGCTGTGTCTCTGTATACTGTGTTATTATGTGTTGTCTGTATACTGTGATATACATGTGCTGTGTCTCTGGTATACTGTGTATATACTGTATATACATGTGCTGTGTCTCTGGTATACTGTGTATATACTGTTATACATGTGCTGTGTCTCTGGTATACTGTGTATATACTGTATATACATGTGCTGTGTCTCTGGTATACTGTGTATTATGTATAACATGTGCTGTGTCTCTGGTATACTGTGTATATACTGTACTGTGTCTCTGGTATACTGTGTATATACATGTGCTGTGTCTCTGGTATACTGTATACTGTATATACATGTGCTTGTCTCTGATACTGTGTATATACTGTATATACATGTGCTGTGTCTCTGTAACTGTGTATATACTGTATATACATGTGCTGTGTCTCTGGATAACTGTGTATATACTGTATATACATGTGCTGTGTCTTGATATACTGTGTATATACTGAGCTGTCTGGTATACTGTGTATAACTGTATAACATGGCGTGTGTCTGATACTGTATATACATGTGCTGTGTCTCTGGTATACTGTGTATATACTGTATAACATGTGCTGTGTCTCTGTATACTGTGTATATACTGTAATACATGTGCTGTGTCTCTGGTATACTGTGTATAACGTATACATGTGCTGTGTCTCTGGTATACTGTGTATTACTGTATATACATGTGCTGTGTCTCTGGTATACTGTGTATACTGTATATACATGTGCTTGTTCTTGATATACTGTTATATACTGTATATACATGTGCTGTGTCTCTGGTATACTGTGTATATACTGTATATACATGTGCGTGTCTCGTATACTTGTAAACATGTCTGTGTCTCTGGTATACTGTGTAAACTGTATATACATGTGCTGTTGTCTGGTATATACTGGTTGTTACTGATAATGTCGTGTCTCTGGTAACTGTTATATACTGTATAACATGGCTTGTCTCTGGTATACTGTGTATACGTAATACATGTGCTGTGTCCTGGTATACTGTGTATAACTGTATATACATGTCTGTGTCTCTGGTATACTGTGATTACTGTAATACTGGCTGTGTCTCTGGTAACTGTGTATATACTGTATATACAGTGCTGTGTCTCTGTATACTGTGTAATACTTATATACATGTGGTCTCTGGTATACGTGTATATACTGTATATAACATGTGCTGTGTCTCTGTATACGTGTATGTATATACATGTGCTGTGTCTCTGGTATACTGTGTATATACTGTATATACATGTGCTGTGTCTCTGGTATACTGTGTATATACTGTATAACATGTGCTGTGTCTCTGTATACTGTTATATAGTATATACATGTGCATGGTCCTCTGGTAAACTGTGTATATACTGTATAATACATGTGCTGTGTCCTTGGTAAATGTGTGTATACTGTATAACATGTGCTGGTCTCATGATATACTGTGTATATACTTGTATATACATGTGCTGTGTCTCTGGTATAACTGTGTATATACTGATTATACATGTGCTGTGTCTCTGGTATACTCTAACTGTAATACATGTGCTGTGTCTCTGGTATACTGTGTATATACTGTATATACATGTGCTGTGTCTCTGGTATACTGTGTATTACAGAAACATGTGCTGGTCCTCTGGTTAACTGTGTTATACTGTAATACATGTGCGTGGTCCTGGTTACTGTGTTATACTGTATATACATGTGCTGTTCCGGTATCTGTGTAATACATGTGCTGTGTCCTGATACTGGATATACTGTATATACATGTGCTGGTCTCTTATACGTGTATATACTGTATAAATGTGCTGTGTCTCTGGTATACTGTAATACATGTGCTGGTCTCGGTATACTGGTAAATACTGTATAACATGTGCTGTGTCTTGGTTACTCAGTAATATACATTCTGGTCTCTGCATACTGTGTATATACTGTAATACATGTGCCCTGGTCCTCTGATATAACTGTGTGATAACTGTATAATAACATGTGCTGTGTCCTCTGGTATACTGTGATATACTGTTATACATCTTGTCCTGAATACGTGTAATATAATGTGCTGTGTCTCTGGTTACTGTTATAGTATAACATGTGCTGTGTCTCTGGTATAACTGTGTATTACTGTATATACATGTGCTGTGTCTCTGGTATACTGTGTATTTACTGTATATACATGTGCTGTGTCTCTGTATACTGTGTATATACTGTATATACATGTGCTGTGTCTCTGGTATACTGTGTATATACTGTATATACATGTGCTGTGTCTCTGGTAAACTGTTTTTATATACATGTGCTGTGTCTCTGGTATACTGTGTATATACTGTATAAGTGCTGTGTCTCTGTATACTGTGTATATACTGTATATACATGTGCTGTGTCTCTGGTATACTGTGTATATACTGTATATACATGTGCTGTGTCTCTGGTATACTGTGTATATACTGTATATACATGTGCTGTGTCTCTGTATACTGTGTATATACTGTATATACATGTGCTGTGTCTCTGGTATACTGTGTATATACTGTATATACATGTGCTGTGTCTCTGGTATACTGTGTATATACTGTTATATTGTGCTGTGTCTCTGTATACTGTGTATATACATGTCTGTGTTCTGTATACTGTAATACGATACATGTGCTGTGTCTCTGGTATACTGTGTATATACTGTATATACATGTGCTGTGTCTCTGTATACTGTGTATTATTATACATGTGCTGTGTCTCGTATACTGTATATACTGTATATACATTGCTGTGTCCTTGGTATACTTTTTGTTATATATATATACAGTGCTCAAAATGAACACTCAATAACACATCCTAGATCTGAATGAATTAAATATTCTCATTGAATACTTGTTCTGTACAAAGTTGAATGTGCTGACAACAAAATCACACAAATATCATCAATGGAAATCAAATTTATTAACCAGTAGAGGCCTGGATTTGGAGTCACCCACAAAATGAAAGTGGTAACAAGTCAAAATGATGCTCAGTAGTGTGTGTGGCCTCCACGTGCCTGTATGACCTCCCTACTGTACAATGCCTGGGCATTCTCCTGATGAGGTTGCGGATGTTCTCCTGAGGGATCTCCTCCCAGACCTGGACTAAAGCATCCGCCAACTCCTGGACAGTCTGTGGTGCAACCTGACGTTCGTGGATGGAGCGAGACATGATGTCCCAGATGTGCTCAATCGGATTCAGGTCTGGGGAACGGGCGGGCCAGTCCATAGCTTCAATGTCTTCATCTTGCAGGAACTGCTGACACTCTCCAGCCACATGAGGTCTGGCATTGTCCTGCATTAGGAGGAACCCAGGGCCAACCGCACCAGCATATGGTCTCACAAGGGGTCTGAGGATCTCATCTCGGTACCTAATGGCAGTCAGGCTACCTCTGGTGAGCACATGGAGGGCTGTGCGGCACTCCAAAGAAATGCCACCCCACACCATTACTGACCCACTGCCAAACCGGTCATGCTGAAGGATGTTGCAGGCCCTGGGTTCCTCCTAATGCAGGACTGTGATGATACTGCATCACAAGGACAATGCCAGACCTCATGTGGCTGGAGTGTGCCAGCAGTTCCTGCAAGATGAAGGCATTGAAGCTATGGCATTGAAGCTATGGACTGGCCCGCCCGTTCCCCAGACCTGAGTCCGATTGAGCACATCTGGGACATCATGTCTCGCTCCATCCACCAACGTCACGTTACACCACAGACTGTCCAGGAGTTGGCGGATGCTTTAGTCCAGGTCTGGGAGGAGATCCCTCAGGAGACCATATGCCGCCTCATCAGGAGCATGCCCAGGTGTTGAAGGGAGGTCATACAGGCACGTGGAGGCCACACACAATACTGAGCATCATTTTCACTTGTTTCCACTTTCATTTTGTGGGTGACACCAAATCCAGGCCTCTACTGGTTAATAAATTTGATTTCCATTGATGATATTTGTGTGATTATGTTGACAGCACATTCAACTTTGTACAGAACAAAGTATTGTGGTGACATCTCTGGCTGTGTGACATCTCTGGCTGTGGTGCTGTCATCTTGGCTGTGGGACGCATCTTGCTGGTGGTGACATCTCTGGCTGTGGTGACATCTCTGCTGTGGTGACATCTCTGGCTGTGTGAGCATCTCTGGCTGTGGTGGCATCTCTGGCTGTGGTGACGCATCTCTGGCTGTGGTGGCATCTCTGGCTGTGGTGACATCTGGCTGTGGTGACATCTCTGGCTGTGGTGCATCTCGGTGGCTGTGGTGACTCTCTGGCTGTGGTGCATCTCTGGCTGTGTGACATCTCTGGCTGTGGTGCATCTCTGGCTGTGGTGACATCTCTGTGGGTGACATCTCGGCTGTGGTGACCATCTCTGGCTGTGGTGACATCTCTGGCTGTGGTGACATCTCTGGCTGGTGCATTGGTGGTGACATCTCTGGCTGTGGTGACATCTCTGGCTGTGGTGCAATCTGGTGTGTGACCATCTTGGCTGTGGTGCATCTCTGGCTGTGGTGACATCTCTGGCTGTGGTGACATCTCTGGCTGTGGTGCATCTTGGCTGTGGTGACACTCTGCTGTGCTTGGTGGCATCTCTGGCTGTGGTGACCATCTCTGGTGTGGTGACCATCTCTGCTGTGGTGACATCTCTGGCTGTGGTGACATCTCTGGCTGTGGTGAATCTGCTGTGACATCTGTGTGGTGACATCTCTGCTGTGGTGGCATCTCTGGCTGTGGTGGCATCTCTGGGCCTTGTGTGTGACATCTCTGTGTGTGGTGACCATCTCTGGCTGGGTGCATCTCTGGCTGTGGTGACATCTCTGGCTGTGGTGACATCTCTGGCTGTGGTGACATCTCTGGCTGTGGTGACATCTCTGGCTGTGGTGACATCTCTGGCTGTGGTGAGCATCTCTGGCTGTGGTGCACTCTCTGGCTGTGGTGGCATCTCTCTGGCTGTGGTGACATCTCTGCTGTGGTGACCATCTCTGGCTGTGGTGAGCATCTCTGGCTGTGGTGACATCTCTGGCTGTGGTGACCATCTCTGGCTGTGGTGACATCTCTGGCTGTGGTGCATCTCTGGCTGTGGTGACATCTCTGGCTGTGGTGAGCATCTCTGGCTGTGGTGCCATCTCTGGCTGTGGTGACCATCTGGCTGTGGTGACTCTCTGGCTGTGGTGACATCTCTGGCTGTGGTGACATCTCTGGGTGGCATCTCTGGCTTGGTGTGGACATCTCTGCTGGTGACATCTCTGGCTGTGGTGACATCTCTGCTTGGCTTTGCTGTGTGACCATCTCTGGCTGTGGTGACATCTCTGGCTGTGGTGACATCTCGGCTGTGGTGCATCTCTGGCTGTGGTGCTGCTTCTGGCTGTGGTGAGCATCTCTGGCTGTGGTGCGATCTCTGGCTGTGGTCGGCTCGTGCCTGGCTGTGGTGCACTCTGCTGTGGTGACATCATCTGGCTGTGGTGACATTCTGGCTGTGGTGGCATCTCTGGTGTGGGCATCTCTGGCTGTGGTGACGCATCTCTGGCTGTGTGACTCTCTGGCTGTGGTGCCATCTCTGGCTGTGGTGCATCTCTGGCTGTGGTGCACATCTCTGGCTTGGTGACGCATCTCTGGCTGTGGTGCCATCTCTGGCTGTGGTGACATCTCTGGCTGTGGTGGCATCTTGCTTGGCTCTCTGTGTGGCATCTCTGGCTGTGGTGAGCATCTTGGCTGTGGTGAGACATCTCTGGCTGGTGACACTCTGGCTTGGTGACTCTGCTTGTGTGGTGACGCATCTCTGGCTGTGGTGACACTCTGGCTGTGGTGACATCTGCTGTGGTGCATCTCTGGCTGTGGTGACATCTCTGGCTGTGGTGACCATCTCTGGCTGTGGTGACATCTCTGGCTGTGGTAGACATCTCTTGGCTGTGGGTGACATCTCTGGCTGTGGTGGCATCTCTGGCTGTGGTGACGCATCTCTGGCTGTGGTGACATCTCTGGCTGTGGTGGCCATCTCTGGCTGTGGTGACATCTCTGGCTGTGGTGACTCTCTGGCTGTGGTCTCTGCTTTGGCTTGTGTGTGCCATCTGGCTGTGGTGCGCATCTCTGGCTGTGGTGACATCTCTGGCTGTGGTGAGCATCTCTGGCTGTGGTGACATTCTGGCTGTGGTGACATCTCTGGCTGTGGTTGCAGGACTCCTTGTGGCATCTTGGTGGGTGCATCTCTGGCTGTGTGACTGCTTCTTTGGGTGTGGTGACCATCTCTGGCTGTGGGGACCTCTGGCTGTGGTGACATCTCTGGCTGTGGTGCATCTCTGGCTGTGTGACATCTCTGGCTGTGGTGACGCACTCTGGCTGTGGTGCTCTCTGGCTGGGTGGCTCTCTGGCTTGGGGTGCACATCTTCTGGTGCTTGGTGGCATCTCTGCTGTGTGACATCTCTGGCTGTGTGACATCTCGGCTGGGTGGCTATCTCTGGCTGTGTCACTCTTGCTGTGGGACATCTCTGCTGTGGTGCATTCTGGCTGTGGCATCTCTGGCTGTGGTGATCTCTGGCTGTGGTGACATCTCTGGCTGTGGATGACACTTCTGGTGTGGTGCATCTCTGGCTGTGGTGGCATCTCTGGCTGGATTCGGTGTGCATCTCTGGCTGTGGTGCATCTCGGCTGTGGTGGCACATCTCTGGCGTGGCAATCTCTGGCTGTTGGTGGACATCTCTGCTGTGGTACCTCTGGCTGTGGTACCTGCTGCTGGTGACTCTCTGGCTGTGGGACTCTCTGCTGTGGTGACATCTCTGGCGTGGTGACTCTTGGGTGTGGACGCATCTCTGGCTGGTGGACATCTCTGGCTGTGGTGACATCTCTGGCTGTGGTGACATCTCTGGCTGTGGTGCATCTCTGGCTGTGGTGCACTCTGGCTGTGGTGAGCATCTCTGGCGTGTGACGCTCTTGGCTGTGGGCCTCTGGCTGTGTGGCACTCTGCTGTGACTCTGGCTGTGACCATCTCTGGCTGTGGTGACCACTCTGGCTGCGCTGTGGTGAGCATCTCTGGCTGTGGTGACATCTCTGCTGGGTGAATCTCTGGGTGTGGTGACGCATCTCTGGCTGTGGTGACGCATCTCTGGCCATTGTGGTGACATCTCTGCTGTGGTGAGCATCTGCGTGGCCTGGGTGACTCTGCTGTGTGAGCATCTCTGGCTGTGGTGACATCTTGCTGGTGCATCTCTGGCTGTGGTGACGCATCTCTGGCTGTGGTGACATTCGCTGTGGGCATCTCTGGCTGTGGTGACATCTCTGGCTGTGGTGCATCTCTGGCTGTGGTGACCATCTCTGGCTGTGGTGACGCATCTCTGGCTGTGGTGACGCTCTCTGGCTGTGGTGCCATCTCTGGCTGTTGGGCATCTCTGGCTGTGGTGGACATCCTGGCTGTGGTGGCATCTCTGGCTGTGGTGACATCTCTGGCTGTGTGACGATCTGGCTTGGACATCTCTGGCTGTGGTGACATCTCTGGCTGTGCTGTGCGCATCTCTGGCTGTGGTGGACATCTCTGGCTGTGGTGACCATCTCTGGCTGTGGTGACGCATCTCTGGCTGTGGTGACATCTCTGGCTGTGTGAGCATCTCTGGCTGTGGTGACATCTCTGGCTGTGTCACTCTGTGGGTGGACATCTCTGGCTGTGGTGACCATCTCTGGCTGTGGTGACATCTCTGGCTGTGGTGACCATCTCTGGCTGTGGTGACACATCTCTGGCTGGTGCCATCTGGTGTGTGACATCTCTGGCTGTGGTGGCCATCTCTGGCTTGTGTGAGCTATCTCTGGCTGTGGTGACATCTCTGGCTGTGGTGACGCATCTCTGGCTGTGGTGACATCTCTGGCTGTGGTGCGCTACATCTTGGCTGTGGTGACATCTCTGGCTGTGGTGACATCTCTGGCTGTGGTGCCATCTCTGGCTGTGGTGACATCTCTGGCTGTGGGACTCAGTGACCCTGTCACAACCCCTATATTCTGTCCTATGTACCTTGCTGCGGTGCCGCTATAAAAGATGAAGAAAATGACATCTTTCTGGACACTTTTTACTTCTCATCGATCTTTTCTTCTGTATTTTTAGCCCGGACTGAGGAACTCCGAGATGGAGAGGAACGGACTTTACCCATACAGCGGCCTCCCGGGATCCCGCCACTCGTGTATCTACCCCGCACAATACAACCCATCATTCATTAATGAGGACAATCGGAGAGGGACTACTTCTAGAATAGAATGAAGAATCACACAGCCCCCTGCCGGCCTGCATCACCCTGGCTGCCCCCCGCCAGCCTGCATCACCGTGGCTGCCCCGCCGGCCTGCATCACCCTGGCTGCCCCACGCCGGCCTGCATCACCGTGGCTGCCCCCGCCGGCCTGCATCACCCTGGCTGCCCCCCTCCACCTGCATCACCGTGCAGCCCCCCTCCGCCGCCTGCATCACCCTGGCTGCCCCCCGCCGGCTTGCATCACCCTGGCTGCCCCCGCCGGCCTGCATCACCCTGGCTGCCCCCCTCCAGCCTGCATCACCGTGCAGCCCCCTCCGCCTGCATCACCCTGGCTGCCCCCCGCCGGCCTGCATCACCCTGGCTGCCCCCCGCCGGCCCTGCATCACCCTGGCTGCCCCCCTCCAGCCTGCTCACCGTGCAGCCCCCCTCCGGCCTGCATCACCCTGGCTGCCCCCCGCCGCCTGCATCACCCTGGCTGCCCCCGCCGGCCTGCATCACCCTGGCTGCTCCCCGCCGGCCTGCATCACCGTGGCTGCCCCCGCCGGCCTGCATCACCCTGGCTGCACCCCGCCGGCCTGCATCACCGTGGCTGCCCCGCCGGCCTGCATCACCCTGGCTGCCCCCCTCCAGCCTGCATCACCGTGCAGCCCCCCTCCGGTCTGCATCACCGTGGCTGCCCCCCGCCATCCTGCATCACCGTGGCTGCCCCCGCCGGCCTGCATCACCCTGGCTGCCCCCCTCCACCTGCATCACCGTGGCTGCCCCCCGCCGAAACACAACATGAAAAACAGTCTTACCAACTCTTGTCAAATGACCAGTGCACTAGCAGGATGCAGCAAGCTCCCATAGATAAAGGCTGGAGCAGCACAGGTGCTTACCACTGATGAGAGCAGCCACCCTATCACAAAACCAGTGATGATGAAGGTGTTAGCTGCCTATGAAAAAAACACACAAATAAGGCTTGCCTAGGACATAAGTCACACAGTAAAGTGCAATGCACAGTGTCTGGATGACAGCCTATTATATAACGCCTATGATGGAAGGCGGGCTGTTCAGCACTATATGTGCATAACACAGAAAACCAAGCCATCAAAAGGAGCCTAGCTGCACCCGCAAAAAATGATAAAAAGTGCAAAAAATGATGCATATGATAAATGCATCACATGGGTATTGTTACTATTTTGGCCAAAGCAGATAAGCTCGCAACCTAACGTCAAGGGTCCCCATTAATATTGCGAGTATCTAACTAGACATCAATTCAAAGCTCACAGAAAAGGCTGCCCCCCTGCCAGCCTGCATCACCCTGACTGCCCCCCGCCGGCCTGCATCACCGTGACTGCCCCCGCCGGCCTGCATCACCGTGGCTGTCCCCCTCCGGCCTGCATCACCGTGCAGCTCCCTCCGGCCTGCATCACCCTGGCTGCCCCCGCCGGCCTGCATCACCGTGGCTGCCCCCGCCGGCCTGCATCACCCTGGCTGCCCCCCTCCAGCCTGCACATACCGTGCTGCCCCCCTTCTGCCTGCATCACCGTGGCTGCCCCCCGCCATCCTGCATCACCGTGGCTGCCCCCCTCCAGACTGCATCACCGTGGCTGCCCCTGCCGGCCTGCATCACCTTGACTGCCCCGCCGGCCTGCATCACCCTGGCTGCCCCCGCCAGCCTGCATCGTCCTGGCTGCCCCCTGCCGGCCTGCATCACCCTGGGCTGCCCCCTCCGGCCGCATCACCCTGGCTGCCCCCCGCCGGCCTGCATCACCTGACTGCCCCTCGGCCTGCATCACCGTGGCTGCCCCCACATCCTGCATCACCCTGCTGCCCCCCGCCAGCCTGCATCACCGTGGCTGCCCCCGCATCACCGTGGCTGACCCTCTACGGCAGGGTGGGGAATCTTTTTTCTGCCAAGGGCCATTTGGATATTTATCCATCCTT